>JAINUG010000969.1:0-38725 GCA_029706075.1 Aldrovandia affinis | reverse complement strand
GGTGGGGATAAAACAGCAAAAGCTTGATTATTCTCACCAAAACTACTTCATTTAGGGCCTTAAAATAATTTTACTAATGTTTTAAGTCTTTGTTTATGTTTTTGTGATTTGCAGCTGTGAAGACTCTACCTAATCTGCTGTTAAAACTCTTCCTAATCTAAGTTTTACAATTAAATATTGTAATTGAAGTAGGTACCTTTCATTGTAAACATTTTTGCATCTATCGATCTTCTAATGCAACAGTGTTTTCAACTTCGTGTAAAATTGCTGTTTTCTCAAAAATAATGATTTTCATAGTTCACATATATCATATGGCAAGTGTTGCTAAACTCAAATCTAAGGCCCACAAGAATATATTTCCATTTGTCTAAACCTCCTCAGAATACAATGTTTCTCTTAGGCTAGATGTTTATACCAAACGTTCTGTCATAAATCTGACACAATTCCACAGAACGGGGTCGTGCATGTTGCAGAAAATTCTCAGGAGAGCCACATAATACTGAGAAATCATTCATTGTCAAAAATTGTCAAACTTTTTATTTCAGAAATTCCCTTGAAAACATGTAACCTTAAATATAAAGATCTATAATATCTAATATCTTATATTAAACACTTGTCAGTCAGTCAGTGGGTAGTCAGTCTCAGAGGCATAAAGAGTCATCATTCAGCTGCCATGTTCCTGGGCTCTTGTGTAACACATATTCCCATACTTGGTATCAGTATGTAGGGAAGGGAATAGAAATCCCATAGAGCTCTATTCACAATGTGTCTATATCTACACCCGTGACTCAGCATACCACTCAATGACTTTAATATTACCGTCTCCCCTGATGCAGTGGCCTCAGCTAAACACATTTCTTCATGCATTGAATGGAATACAGGTAAATATCAAAATAAAGTTCATATTTTGGTATCAACTGAAGTTCACCCACGTCACCCCTCTACTCTCTTCTCTGCACTGGCTCCCCATTGCAGCACGCATCAGATTCAAATCACTGGTGCTTGCTTTTCAGGCAGCTAGAGGAACCTCTGCTCCTTACCTCCAGACACTCATCACACCCTACACCCCTCCCAGACCCCTCCGCTCAGCCTCCTGTGGCAAACTGACTGTCCCATCCCTCCGGGCGCCTGGCAGCCACTCCTCGCGGTCTCCCCTCGGTGGTGGAAGGACCTTCTGCAATCGGTCAGGACCGCGGAATCACTTGCGACCTTCCGCAAGAGACTCAAAACCCACCTTTTCAGACTCCACTACCACTGAATCCTGTACTTCTACCCAATTGTCATCACCACTGCCTACTTGCTCAACACTTCTTGTATATGTATCCCTGCTTACTCATTTAATTTAAAAAAAATAATAATAATTACTAACCTTTTCCTTCCCAGTGTTACAGGTATGGTATGCAGCTGCCTACAATGATGTCTATCGCTATATTACTGCACTGATCTCATGCGCAAACTATGATTGTTCCTACCATGTATTAATGCACATCTTGTAAGTTGCTCTGGATAAGAGCGTCTGTTAAATGCTTAAAATGTAAAAATGTAAAATGGTAACACAGGGCGACACTCAAACAGCCGGACTAGGAGAGTCCCAGCTGGGTGGAGGGGGCTGTTGGAAAGGGGAGGGCCGGGCCTATCTGCTGGTACTGGACTTGGCACCCCCTGAAGAGACACTCACTGTACTGCGCCCGTTTAAAAGATCCCTCATTTACTCATGTGTTGCCTTTATTTTGACAGTTACCTCTACATTTTATTGTCAAACTGATGGTGACTTGTTTGTGAAATTGCAAACTTTACTAACAAGCTTGCTTCCTACATTGATTAGCTAGCTAGCTAGCAATATATGTATTATCATAAGCACACTGTTATAGTGGCTTCATCGCTAGATTACTAAAGTGAATTATTTGTAAAATATCAAGCTATCATTAGCTTGCAGTTAGGTAGACAGTTGGCAAGTGAGATTTTTAAATATGGAACGTGGCAAGGTATTGTAGACTATTTTTTCTATAGCCTAGATTAGACAATCAAATATTTTTTTCCACAGCTGATCAGTATTTTACTTTTAATTAGAAAGTTTTTCATGCTTTTTACTCATTTTTCTCCCAATATGGAATGTCCAATCGTATTTGCAAGCCACATTTTTTGCATGCCCTGCGATTAATCCAGGAGAGCACAGACAAGCACGTGTTCCCCGAAAAACGTGATGTCAGCCGCTGCTGCTTTTCACATCGTAGTCCAGTGGTTCCCAAATGTGGTCCTGGGACACCACTGTGTATGCTGGATTTTGTTCCAACCATAATTGCCAAATCCTAATTGCAACAAACTGTTAATTGTTCATAATTTGACCATTTTAATGTCTATTGAGGGACGACTTACCCTCTTAAGGTAGGGTTGCCAACTTTCTATCATCCAAATATGGGACAGAAGGTGGGGCACTGGGGGCAAAGTGGGTATGGTGTTGTATGGATGTAAATGAATACATACTGTATATTGTATATTGTATATTGTAACATGGACAAGGAACGTCCCATACGGGATGAGCCAGGCTTGGCCCATAAACGAGACGTCCCAGCTAATACGGGACAGTTGGCAACCCCCTATCTTAAGGCCATATTATGTCAGAAATAGCGATGCATGCCATGAAGAATAAATGTCTCATATTCACCTCCCAGGACATTTACTCAGTCAGATGAACTGATACTTTTTCTGTAACATGTTATATTTCAATGATTCTGTTAGAAAGAGGTTAACATTTTTTTAATTGATCCAATTATACAATGGCAGGTGAAATCAGTGGGGTCCTAATTGTTGAAAGTGTTGACACCTGAAACTAAAGAGTTTGTGGAAAATTCAATGGCAGAGCTAACCCTGTCTTGTGGTGAAATGAGTTTAAGGAAAAAATCATGGTAGAACTTAAACACAAGATTTCTCAACCTTAATTGATCAAGAGATTGGCTGTAACAAAAACCTGCATATACAGTGGGTCCCCAGGACCATGTTTGGGAACCACTGCCGTAGTCTACAAGTTAAGCAAGCACAGACCTGAGTCAGAGCAAGACACTCTGTGTGCAGCTTTTTACCAGCAGACTGTGGGATGCCCCATTGACCAGAAGGGGTTGCTGGTGAGTGACGAGATGAGATGACAACCAGGCAACTAAATCCCTCCCTTGGCACTGGTACACACTAGAACAGTGCCCTAACAGGATGCAGACTGTGGGGCCCATCCACACACTAGAACAGTGCCCTAACAGGATGCATACTGTGGGGCTCATCCACACACTAGAACAGTGCCCTAACAGGATGCAGACTGTGGGGCTCATCCACACACTAGAACAGTGCCCTAACAGGATGCAGACTGTGGGGCCCATCCACACACTAGAACAGTGCCTTAACAGGATGCAGACTGTGGGGCTCATCCACACACTAGAACAGTGCCTAACAGGATGCAGACTGTGGGGCTCATCCACACACTAGAACAGTGCCCTAACAGGATGCAGACTGTGGGGCTCATCCACACACTAGAACAGTGCCCTAACAGGATGCAGACTGTGGGGCTCATCCACACACTAGAACAGTGCCCTAACAGGATGCAGACTGTGGGGCTCATCCACACACTAGAACAGTGCCCTAACAGGATGCAGACTGTGGGGCTCATCCACACACTAGAACAGTGCCTTAACAGGATGCAGACTGTGGGGCCCATCCACACACTAGAACAGTGCCTAACAGGATGCAGACTGTGGGGCTCATCCACACACTAGAACAGTGCCTAACAGGATGCATACTGTGGGGCTCATCCACACACTAGAACAGTGCCCTAACAGGATGCCAGACTGTGGGGCCCATCCACACACTAGAACAGTGGCTAAACAGGATGCCCATCCACACACTAGAACAGCACACTGAAAAATTAAATTACCAATGTTTTGGCCAGCAGACCTTCATTAAAGTGGTCAGTTAAATTGCTTAATAGCGAGCAGTAATGATCCATGGGTGTGTGGGATAGCTGTGTCAGTGCGATATAGCTGTGCCAGTGAATGGTTGTTTTTCTCTGTGTGTATGTTCTGGCTATAGCAGCAAATTGCTTTGTGTATACATCATTCATACTTTTTAATCTGGTCTTGTTTATTTAGTTAATTCTCTGTTTCAACAGTGCCTTAACAGGATGCAGATCATTCAACACTCTAGGCCAGCACAGGTTCAGAATCTTTTATTCTTGAGCTGTACCAGCATTACGGGGCCCCAGAGACCTCTGCCTGCAGAAGTCTGCCTAGTGACCTGTGGGCCCCCTTCTTCTAGTGCATGAGTGTGTGCAGAATTTAAACAATGGTTAGGACAAAGTGTGTTTGGACTCTGATCCTCCTTGCGTTTTCTTCTCCTGTGGTTAATCTGGATTAATTATTGGGGTTTCTTGATTAGTGGTCTAATTTCTGCCTCTTGCTGTTTCTTTTGCTCTGTCATGCCACATCAACAGTATCTCTTGATTGTGTTGGACTGTTACTACTACTCCTTCTCCTACAGACTGTGTGCACACTGAATGAGACAATTAGAGCCAGCTGCACCTGATCTATTGCCCTTCTCCCTCCCCCTGATTGCAACTACCAATGATCACCCCGAATTGGGCACAGAAAGGTGAAAGAGACTTACCTGGGGTTGCTTCTACCTGGATCTGCACGCCGACGGGCTCTCGTAAATCTTCAACGCTGCTGCCGTCTCCTTCGCTCCTTGCTGTTGCCGACCTGGAGAAAGATCCATGCACAGAAGAAGGTGCGTTAATGACATCAATGGGTGTTGTTTACGTTCTCAGAAACGCCAATGAGAGACTGAGTGAGTGTCGGGGATTTTTAATGAAATCAAAGTTCTATGAAAAAGAATGTTGAAAAAAAGAATGTTGTCTGCTAATGAAGACAAGTATGTAGCATACAAATCGCACATTATTTAACACCAAAAACACCCAAAACACTTCAAATTAAATTGAACTCACCAAACCCAGTCACTGGATTCAGGGTTGTGTGAAAACCTTGGATATACTTGTATTTATAATCTCCCAGCAGTGTAACCCAGCCCACTTTTGCTCGTACTTTCACTTTCATTATGATAGGTCTCATGGTGCTGTTATGCCAGAATTTGTCTGGGCGCCAAAATGTGTCCGGGTGATGTCAGTGGAATTTTGGACTGTAGTTGCTATGCCAACATGACGAGCTCGCATTCCTGAGTGAGAAAACCCAGAAGAATGTGTCCGGGGTGTCCGGGTGATGTCATTTAGCTATGAATAAGCTGTACAGCTAAGTTAGCTGCCTTGCTACAAACATAATATATGAATTATAATATATAATTATATTATAATTATATAGCCAGCTAGCTACGAAGATAATAATATGCATTGTCTGTTCAGCTGTACAGTTAAGTTAGCTGGCTAGCTACGAATATAATATATGGAAGTCATTACATTACAGCTAGGTGGCTAGCTACAAATAACCATTGCTTGCTCAGCTGTAAAACTAGCTAGCTGGCTAAGTACGAACATAATATATGAATTATATAGCCAGCTAGCTACGAAGATAATAATATGCATTGTCTGTTCAGATGTACAGCTAAGTTAGCTGCCTAGCTACGAATATTATATATGGAAGTCATTACATTACAGCTAGGTGGCTAGCTACGAATAACCATTGCTTGCTCAGCTGTAAAACTAGCTAGATGGCTAGGTACGAACATAATATATGAATCATATAGCCAGCTAGCTACGAAGATAATAATATGCATTGTCTGTTCAGATGTACAGCTGAACAGACATCCGTTCCACATCCATTCATTGGTCAGATGACTCCCATTATTGGCCTATATATTTTGCATGATACACTGCACCCAAAGATTATATTATTTTTATACTATATTTTAATAAAAGTTTTTAATATAAATCTATCTAAATATAGTTCCAAATAAAAGAATATCACGTTTCAGATTTTCATAAATGTTGAATTTCAATATCAATGTATTGTGTGATGTGTTTTCTCATGTAAGAATATTACACATATTACCTACAGTTTTGAATGTTTAATGATTTTTTTATTTAAATAAAACAAAAACGTTTAGAATAAAATAACGCTATCATAGTCAGTTGAATTTTAGACCGTATAGTTTTGAATTCAGCAAATTCAGACAGAAATAGGTGGCTATAAACTGTTAAACAGTGACAAGTAGTACAGGAATAACACACTCATAATACCAAGGACAGGTATTCAAAAGTTGAGAAATCATCAGAAGTCACCTATCTGTAATTATATGTGTGTACATAACTACTTACTATACTGCCACCTCTCTTGTGTTGTCTTGATGCATGTAAAAAGGACATAGGAGGGAAGAATGGCTTTTATTTTTTTTTTTTTTTTTTTATTTAAATTTGTTTCTGATTTTATCCCATTTTCTCCCAATTTGGTAGCCAATTAGACCCGCTATTTTATGTCAATCCCCCCCCTAGTAATGTGAGTTCGCTGCCGTAGTCCTGCGACCGGTAGTGACGAAGGCGAAGTGACGCCTCTTCCGAGACGGCACTCGCCGAGCCGTCGACCGTAACCCCGGTACTACAGGGCCACTCTTATACGCAGCGAACGTCACGTCGGCTTCCCTCCCCCCTCCCTGGGGCGGACAGCCAATCACCGCCCCCTGGTGGCACTCCCGGCCAGAGCCGACACTTGGCGAGACGGGGAATTGAACCCCGGTCTCCGTGGGAAGAGTGGCTTTTATGAGACAGGTTCTGTTAGGAGCATCAAGTCAGGTTTATGCTCTTCAATAATATAATTAACAACAAATGTTCTTGATATCAGTGATCTTGCGTTGAAGTGTGTGTGCAGGGCAGAGGACATAACAGAGGGTGAAAAGCAACCTTTCAGCAGTGGGACTATAATTTTACTCCATGTGGTTTTTTTCAGACCAGTTTTCCTTAAACTGAAATGAACAGACTGTATGGAGTGCATGACATGGTCATCTATATATATGGGAATACACACAGTTTCAGTTAGGGGACAGTGCCTTAACAGGATGCAGACCGTGGAGCTCATTCACACACTAGAACAGTGTCTTAACAGAATGCACACCATGGGGCTCATCCACACACTAGAACAGTGTCTTAACAGCATGCAGACCATGGGGCTCATCCACACACTAGAACGGTGTCTTAACAGGATGCAGACCGTGGGGCTCATTCACACACTAGAACAGTGCCTTAACAGGATGCAGATCATGAAACATTCTAGGCCAGCACAGGTTCAGAATCTTTTATTCTTGGGGCCTGGCGGATGGCGCAGCGGTCTAACACACCACGCTTCGGAGTGGTGTGCGCTGCCCGTCAGGGACGCGGATCGAAACCCGCGTCTCTACCAGACCGGCCCTGGTCGTCAGCCCGATCGGAGGCGGCATTTGGCTGTCCGCCTCCGGGGGAGGGGGGAGGGAGAGCCGGCACAAGTTTGTCGAGGAGAAGGTTAAGGAAAGAGGCGGGAACACTCAACCAGGAATGTGTGTCTCGATCCCGGAGGACGGGCGACGGACTCGTGAGGGTGGGGAATTGAAGTAAATAGAGGGTTTAATTGGCAACCAAATTGGGAGAAAAACGGGGAAAAAATCCTAAATAAATTTATTTAAAAAATTTAAAAAATTTAAAATAATAATAATATTCTTGAGCTGTACCAGCATTACAGGGCCCCAGAGACCTCTGCCTGTAGAAGTGTGCCTAGTGACCTGTGGGCCCCCTTCTGATACATACATGAGTGTGTGCAGAATTTAAACAATGGTTTGGACAAAGTGTGAGTGAGAATGTGTTGATCATCAGTCGTGTGTTTGGACTCTGATCTTCCTTGTGTTGTTTTCTTCTCCTGTGGTTAATCTGGATTCATTATTGGGGTTTCTTGATTAGTGGTCTCTTTCTGCCTCTTGCTGTTTCTTTTGCTCTGTCATGCCACATCAACAGTATCTCTTCATTGTGTTGGACTGTTACTGCTACTCCTTCTCCTACAGACTGTGTGCACACTGAATGAGACTATTAGAGCCAGCTGCACCTGATCTATTGCCCTTCTCCCTCCCCCTGATTGCAACTACCAATGATCACCCCGAATTGGGCACAGAAAGGTGAAAGAGACTTACCTGGGGTTGCTTCTACCTGGATCTGCACGCCGACGGGCTCTCGTAAATCTTCAAAGCTGCTGCCGTCTCCTTCGCTCCTTGCTGTTGCCGACCTGACGAATGATCCATGTACAGAAGAAGGTGCGTTAATGACATCGATGGGTGTTGCTTACATTCTCAGAAACGCCAATGAGAGACTGAGTGAGTGTCAGGGATTTTTAATGAAATCAAAGTTATATTTTTCTACAAAAAATAAATAAATGTTGAAAAAAATAATGTTGTCTGCTAATGAAGACAAGTATGTCGCGTATAAATCAGACATTATTTAACACTAAAAACACCCAAAACACTTCAAATTAAATTGAACTCACCAAACCCAGTCGCTGGATTCAGGGTTGTGTGAAAACCTTGGATATACTTGTATTTAAAATCTCCCAGCAGTGGAACCCAGCCCACTTTTGCTTATACTTTCACTTTTATTATGATAGGTCTCATGTGGCATCCGTTCATTGTTCAGCTGTTGCTGACTCCCATTATTGGCTTATATAATTATACACTTATATAATTATACGTTTTTCACCCCATGTCATGGAAACCCAAGTGCCCTGGCTTCACTCACAGAGCCATAAACCCGCCAAAGATGGCCCCACTCTGTCTGCCTGCGCAGGATGGTTCAAATGCACCTCCCGGACAGTGGGACAATGACCATAACAACCCACAGTATACCATATTGGAAAATAACTACGACAAGAAATCAGTTAAGGGTTAAACATCAAAAAAGGCTGTATAAAATAAACAATACAGTTAATGACCTCAAAAGAAATGGGGAAATTATATTATTTTCTTTATAACAAGTGATATTTTTTCCCCCAAAAGATATGTGTCATAATTAGGGACACCAGTTTATCTAGGGATGATTTATTTTGGAGTGCATCAGGGTTGTGTTATGTTGTCACTTTCACAGCAACTTGAGTTTTTCCACAAAGTTTTGACACATTGGGTATTTATTGATTAGACTGTACTGTGTGTCTGTTGAGACAGTATTTGGTATTCATCTTTCAGCTGTTCAACCTTATTCCATGTTTCATGTATTCCGTTTTGCCTGGCTGTTTTGCATGGCTCAGGTGGGAGCTTTACGATAATGTCTGAACCTTGCTCTGTCACACCCATTAGAAGCGCTGTGTAGCGCACATTTCTGCTTGGACAATGATTGAAAATAATTTTGACTACTCCTGCAAATTTGTCAACCTATGTGAGCATTGCATGTTAAATTAACCAATGGCATAACCGCATATTAAATATTGGGGGGATATAATGAAAGGGAATTTTTTATATCTACAAATTATTGGGGGGACAGATATGACTGGTGTGAATATTGTGGGGGGACATGCCCCCCCCACTCGTTACGCATATCAAATATGTCAAATGAACTGCATTTGGCATCAAGGGTTTCATTAAATGAGAGGTTTATTGTACTTTCCTTATTCAGTAGTGTTTTGCTCGATGACAATAGAAGCACCACCTGTGCTAGAATGTATTTTAAAATCCTATCAGGGACACGGTAGGAAACCCGTCCTTTCCAGACTGTTCCATTAGCCCAGAAAATAACTATGGAAAGTTATAGTTATATAACGCTGGGGGCAGCGTTTGGCTGTCCGCCCCAGAGGGAGGGGGAGGGTGTGAGTTGGCTCGACTTCGCCATGAAGCACAGAAGGGTTTCTACAGAACGTGGGTGGGGGAATTCCGTCTCGAACAAAGCGGAGTTCACTGCCCTCGGGGAATTATGTATTTATTCGTTTATTTGTAAGTTACAAGCATAGATGGGCACTGATAGTTAAATCAATCAATAAAATCTCATCTCATTGTCTAAGCCGCTTATTCCTGGTCAGGGTCGCGGGGGGGGCTGCCTATCCCAGCATGCATAGGGGCGAGAGGCAGGAATAAACCCTGGACAGGTCGCCAATCCATCGCAGGGCATCAATAAAATAATACAATTAAATTGTATTTAATTAGTTAGTTTATAATTAGTGGATATAATGACCGAAAACAACAACAGCAACAACAAGCATACATGACACCACAAAAACATACGAACAAAATGTATAACCAGAGCTCAAATACAGTAACGATTATTTGCTTGCCTGGTAGAGATGAGCGGCGAACTAGTGTGGGGAGGGCAAATCGAAATAAATAGAGCTTGTAATTGGCTACTAAACTGGGAGAAATAAGAAACAAAACAAAAAAAAAAACTTTTTTTTTTTTTTAAGGTACAAATGTCAGTTTACCTGTCATTCTGTCCGTCTATTATTCTGTTATTATTCAATCTATTATTATTCTGTTTAGAAAATCTCTTCATAATCTATTTTGAAAGAAATCGAAGTTATATTTTTATTCAAGGACGTTGAAAAGCGTAATATTGTCTGCTAATGAAGACAAGTGTGTAGCGCAGGGGTACTCAACTTCAGAGGCCAAGAGGGCCACATTTAAACCACAACAGATGCAAAGGGCCACAACCTATTATTAAGATATTTGTACAATTGTATTCACTGTAGTTAATACTGATGTTTAATATGCTGCATAGTCTTGCTAGTCATTTTTAATGCATTCCAAGGCATCATGGAATATTAAAAAAATATTCTCAATTTGAGTAACAAAACAGTTATGTGGGTAAATAAAGTTTGTTTTGCTATTCTTTTTTAATGCAGCATCATTGAATGTGGAAAAATATTCTCAATTTGAGTAAAGAAAAACCACAGTTAGCCTATGTGGGTAAATACACTTTGCAAGCCATGGTGGGAAATAACTTACTTATTCCGAGTGAGAAATCTGAGTCTGCATTCTTTTCAGTACTTTCAGATCTGATTGTTGCTCAGTTGTAGCTGCTTTTAACAACGCTGCGGAACATGGATTGCTGGGCTTGAAACCCACCTAGTAACGTTTGTATTTTGTTATATCCTGAGATCGCTGCCAGGTGGATAGACATCTCGGAACTCGGGGTGAAGCTGTTCGTGGTGGCGTTGTAGATTAGCTCGCTTTGACACAGCAATTGTTTTTTGACAGATGAGACACATTGGTTTCCCATGTAGCCAGAGATGGGCAGTATTTCTGTTACTTGTATTTGAAATATGTATTTCAATTACTTTTGAGTATTTTGTCATTTGTATTTGACAGGGCTGAAAAAATAAAAATGTAATTTGTAACAAGATACTTTAGGGTGGAGTAATTTTGTATTTTCAAAATACTCAAAATACTTTATCCATGATTCAAAGAACATAAAAAAAGAACAACAGTACACTTAGACACACTCACACAGTGATTTTTAGACCCGCTCTCTGTCGGTTGGACAAGGCCAGTGCTTCTCAATTATTTTCTGTTACGCCCCCCCTAGGAAGAAGAAAACATTTCGCGAAAAAAAGCTGAGACCAGTTTATGTATTTCGCGGACCGGGGGGGTGGTACACGCGAAAAAAGCTGAGACCAGTTCGTTTATTTCGCGTAACCGGTCCACGGTGCAAAAAAGGTTGTTTTTTTAACGTTTTCTTAAATTTTGCGCACCTCAAAATCTTGCGCCTGGTGCGACCGCCTTGCACCACTTGCACCCCCCACGCTACGCCTCTGGTCACACGCGCGCCCCACTATTTGAGAAACACTGGACAAGGCAGTGAATGCATGCACACGTGGATGCATGCATGTATCTGGTCGCAGGCAGCTATTGAGAATTCGGCGCTTGTTTTCACACAAGCCTACTCACAGTATTCTAAGTGGCGTTTTGAGAAATCGTGACGTGACGTGAAAAGTTAGAAAAGACGATTTTGTGACTCCAGAAACACGAGCTAGCATGTACAATTCATGCTGATTTGTTTGTAAGTTTGTACTGTACTATTTTCAGTATTTTTCTTTCATATACAAATAGCATCAAAGATAAGAAATTGGTTGTCAATAGCCCAAACAACCAAAATGGAGGGAGTAATGTGGGCAAACTAATTAGGAGATGCTAAAGATGTGATTGTGCCTCTAACACTTAACACACGGCGATAGCCTATGTGATTTTGGCTTTTTGCTCATATTCATAGAGAAAGGCAGCCACCTATTCATATGTTGGCCTACGATAGCCAATTGGAGACAAGTTTCTTTTCCTGTATTTTGAAAATACAAAATACATGTATTTTATCTGATACATTTTCTGGCACCAGTATTTTGTATTTTGATCTGATACATTTATTTGAGGGGTATTTTGTATTTTGTAACAAGATACATTTTTATGTATCTTTGCCCATCTCTGCATGTAGCTATCTCCGCAAAAGCAAATTCCATTTCCCACGCAGGGTTGAACCCTGTTTTCCCTCTAAGCACAATGCGAAAAAGCGTAAGAAGTAAAATGATATGAGCCAGCAATAGGTTATTATTTTTATTTTTTTCAAATAGTTTTTATTCTATTTTATTTTATCTGAGAACAGGTCTGTAGCGAACGGAAATTATTTGATTTCAAGTCGGCAGCAGCACGTCGTAATTAAAATGTTATGAGCCAGATAGGCCTACATGTAACTTTTTGTTTGTTTGCAAATAGTTTTTATTCTGTTTTATTTTATCCGAGAATATGTAGGCCTAAAGCTGAAGGAAATTCTTTGTGTTTACGTGTTGCCCCAACGAACATAGGCTAGCGTAATATGTATTTATTTATTTTTAAAATAGCGTTATGCACGTGAGTCTATTGACGGGATTTATTTTATTTGGAATATAATGTATAAGCAAAAGTAGCCTACTTTTCAATAAAAAATATTATAAATCTAAATGCCTTGATGATGCCTTTATATAGCTTGCCTATCAATTGTTTTTAAGCTCAATAAACACAGATAATATTTGACCGGAATTTCTCCCATTTGTCCGGACATTGAAATCTTACAGGACACGTGGACCGGCGTATAAATCGCACATTATTTAACACCAAAAACACCCCAAATTAAATGTAACTCACCAAACGTTCAAGGATCCGCTGGATTCAAGTTTGTGCGAAACCCTTGGATTCGCTTGTAATTTATAATTTCCCAGCAGTGTAACCCAGCCCACTTTTGCTCATACTTTCACTTTCATTACGATAGATCTCATGGCGCCAAATTCGTTCATTGGTCAGTTTTTCAATCCATGTCATGGAAAAATACGTTTTTGCTTGATTCATATGCCATAAATGTCACTGCACCCAAAGACAGGGGCGGCGCCAGAAAATGTTGGTTGGTTCGCTAAGGCGGTGCTTTATGGCTGTGAGGGGGTGGTAAGAGGGTGCTTTATGGTTGTGAGGGGGTGCTAAGGGGTGCTTTATGGTTGTGAGGGGGGGTGGGTAAGGGGGTGCTTTATGGTTGTGAGGGGGTGGTAAGGGGGTGCATTATGGTTGTGAGGGGGTGGTAAGGGGGTGCTTTATGGTTGTGAGGGGGTGGTAAGGGGTGCATTATGGTTGTGAGGGGGTGGTAAGGGGGTGCTTTATGGTTGTGAGGGGGTGGTAAGGGGGTGCTTTATGGTGTGAGGGGGTGGTAAGGGGGTGCTTTATGGTTGTGAGGGGTGGTAAGGGGGTGCTTTATGGTTGTGAGGGGGTGGTAAGGGGGTGCTTTATGGTTGTGAGGGGGTGGTAAGGGGGTGCTTTATGGTTGTGAGGGGGTGGTAAGGGGTGCTTTATGGTTGTGAGGGGGTGGTAAGGGGGTGCTTTATGGTTGTGAGGGGGTGGTAAGGGGGTGCTTTATGGTTGTGAGGGGGTGGTAAGGGGGTGCTTTATGGTTGTGAGGGGGTGGTAAGGGGGTGCATTATGGTTGTGAGGGGGGGGGTGGTAAGGGGGTGCTTTATGGTTGTGAGGGGGTGGGGGTGCTTTATGGTTGTGAGGGGTGGTAAGGGGGTGCTTTATGGTTGTGAGGGGGTGGTAAGGGGGTGCTTTATGGCTGTGAGGGGGTGGTAAGGGGGTGCTTTATGGTTGTGAGGGGGTGGTAAGGGGGTGCTTTATGGTTGTGAGGGGGGGTAAGGGGGTGCTTTATGGTTGTGAGGGGGTGGTAAGGGGGTGCTTTATGGTTGTGAGGGGGTGGTAAGGGGTGCTTTATGGTTGTGAGGGGGTGGTAAGGGGGTGCTTTATGGTTGTGAGGGGGTGGTAAGGGGGTGCTTTATGGTTGTGAGGGGGTGGTAAGGGGGTGCTTTATGGTTGTGAGGGGGTGGTAAGGGGGTGCTTTATGGTTGTGAGGGGGTGGTAAGGGGGTGCTTTATGGTTGTGAGGGGGTGAGGGGGTGCTTTATGGTTGTGAGGGGGTGGTAAGGGGGTGCTTTATGGTTGTGAGGGGGTGGTAAGGGGGCTTTATGGTTGTGAGGGGGTGCTTTATGGCTGTGAGGGGGTGGTAAGGGGGTGCTTTATGGTTGTGAGGGGGTGGTAAGGGGGTGCTTTATGGTTGTGAGGGGGTGGTAAGGGGGTGCTTTATGGTTGTGAGGGGGGTGGTAAGGGGGTGCTTTATGGCTGTGAGGGGGTGGTAAGGGGGTGCTTTATGGTGTGAGGGGTGGTAAGGGGGTGCTTTATGGGGAGGGGGTGGTAAGGGGTGCTTTATGGTTGTGAGGGGGTGGTAAGGGGGTGCTTTATGGCTGTGAGGGGGTGGTAAGGGGGGTGCTTTATGGTTGTGAGGGGGTGGTAAGGGGGTGCTTTATGGTTGTGAGGGGGTGGTAAGGGGGTGCTTTATGGTTGTGAGGGGGTGGTAAGGGGGTGCTTTATGGTTGTGAGGGGGTGGTAAGGGGGTGCTTTATGGTTGTGAGGGGGTGGTAAGGGGGTGCTTTATGGTTGTGAGGGGGTGGTAAGGGGGTGCTTTATGGTTGTGAGGGGGTGGTAAGGGGGTGCTTTATGGTTGTGAGGGGGTGGTAAGGGGGTGCTTTATGGTTGTGAGGGGGTGGTAAGGGGGTGCTTTATGGTTGTGAGGGGGTGGTAAGGGGGTGCTTTATGGTTGTGAGGGGGTGCTAAGGGGGTGCTTTATGGTTGTGAGGGGGTGGTAAGGGGGTGCTTTATGGTTGTGAGGGGGTGCTCATGAAATGTAGACACCCGTGCAGGTCACGGGCGCGCATACCACGGCTATGAAGGCTACATTACTACGCATAATGTTTAAACCATCTAGTCAGATATTACAGATACCTGTTATTTTTTGCTGACGTCCTTACTTTCGTCGACTCTCAATGCAAACAGTCTAGCTTCCTCTATTTCACTACTTATTTGCTCCCTAACCATATTTGCCATAATTTCAATTAACTCATTCTGTATATCATGGTGAGTATACTTCGCATTTCTGGGATTGTCTGATATTTTTTGCGCAACAGTTTCGTCGAACTTGCCAATAGCGTGTAAAAGTTCAATGAAGTGTAATGTTCGAGATGGCAACGTAACGTACGTAGGCTAGTTATAGATATACTCTCGTCTCGCGAGACCCCCCACACACACACACACACAGGGCCTCTACTATGGAATTATACAGTAATTGTCGGCTGGTAGTTATTTTGAGTTTACAAGCGTTTAATTTCCCCCCAGAATTTATTAATGTTATAAAAATACTTTATAAAAGCCCAACTGCTCAAATTCTCCCAAATGGCGTGTTATCTAAACCATTTTACCTATAACAAGAGGAACTAGACAAGGTTGCCCACTATCACCTTCTTTGTTTGCAGTTGCAATAGAACCACTGGCTCAAAAAATACGGCAAAATATAGAAATATCAGGCATGATGATTGGAAATGACCATCATAAACTGAGCCTATTTGCAGACGATCTCATGTGTTATATTACCGACATTAAAACATCAATTCTGCAACTAGTATTAACTACACTGTACAGTATTAACTGGATTTACGGACCTGATTTCCTAACTTCATCAGATAAGTGCTCCAACCTGCTCCTCCTCAGTAGAAATCTACAGGTGACTTTACAAATAAACTGTCCTGTTACACTGATGTGTCGCTGCGATATCTTCTGCCCGCTGGATATTGCATACGGATGCACTCGCTCTATGACCGTTGTACATTTAGTGCAAATGCCGATTTTGTGATCTCTGAGAAATCTCTTGTGGATTTTACTTCTACTTCTGCAATGTTGTCTAAAAAGGAGTCGTCATGTAAACTTGTTAAACAGAGGTGGTTGATTGTTATACTCCTATTAATATCTGGAAATGTGCAACCAAACCCTGGCCCTGAATTACAGTGCATGCAGACACCATCTGATCTTAAATCTCTGTCTGGTCTTAATGTGATTCATCTAAATGTGCGCCGTTTGTTACCTAAAATGGATATGATTAGAATCTGGGTTAATTCAACAGGGGCTGACATTGTTGTAATTTCTTAAACCTGGTTTACGAAATTCATACTTGAAATCAAAATGTAATGTCAGCGTGGTCCTGTCTGAGTCAATCTGCAAGCAATTAGAATTCCTTGCCTTGAAAGTGGAAATTGCCAAAGGCCTCTGTATAACTGTCATTGGGTGCTATAGGCCTCCTTCTGCCTTACTCACTGCCTTGCAGTCCTTAAGTCAACTTTTATCTAGGCTCAACTACAGTGAAATTATTTTAGTTGGCGATGTGAACTGAAATGCTTAACCCAGTATCTGGTGATTTTAAATCTCTTTGTGATTCCATGAACCTTACACAGTTGATTAAGTCCCCCACGTGCCCAAATCTTAAATGCCCTGATAAGTCCACTCTAATTGATGTGATTCTGACAAATGTTCCACATAATTTTTCAGCTATTGGTATTTTCTGCAACGATATAAGTGACCACTGTGTTATTGCCACCGTCAGGAACACTAAGGTCCCCAAAACAAAACCACGCTTAACTTGTAAGAGAAATCTTAAACATTTTAATGAGCAGGGCTTTTATCATGATTTGTTCCATTTTAATTGGAGTAGAATTGAGCTGATCCCTGATGTTGAGACAGCCTGGTCATTTTTTAATGATGGGTTTTGCCAAATCATGAAATCATCCCCTTTTAGGAGATATAGAGTTAAAGGCAGGGATAACCCTTGGTTTTCCACTGATATTTCGGATGTTATTCATGAGCGCAACGCAGCTTGGGCTAAGGCAAGGTCGACGAGGTTCTAACACTGACTGGCTTGTTTTTAGACAATTGAGAAACAAGTGCTCTTCTCTTGTTTTTAATCAAAAGCCAAGTCTGAGTTTTACTTGTCAGTCACCACAGAAAGTCTAAATGACCCAAAGAGGTTTTGGAAAGCCATCAAAACCCTGTCTGTGAGTAATACCTCTCAAGCCTTACCTACCTGTGTTATGAAGGAGTCTGTTGCTGTTCATGACAAAATTGAGATGTTGAATTGTTTTAATGAACATTTTATATCTTCTGGCTCTATGTTTGATTCCTCCTGTTTTGCACCTGTGAAACCCTGTCCTGATGTCCCTATGAATGATGGACTTTCTTTTAGCTTTCTACCTTTTACTGTGCAAGAAGTCCATAAAGCACTGAAAGCTTTAGCAACAAGAAAATCTTCTGGGCCAGATGTTATTGATCCCTACTTTTTAAAATTGGCAGCCGATATTATTGCAGAGCCTCTCACATATCTTTTTAACCTGACAGTGGAAAATAAGGAAATCCCAAGGATTTGGAAATCCGCTTTTGTTCTCCCTCTGTTAAAAGGGGGAGACCCAACGATTTTGAATAACTACAGGCCGATTTCAAAATTGTCAATACTGTCCAAAATTCTTGAAGGTCTGGTCAGTGAGCAATTCAAGGACTTTTTATATTCAAATGCCATCTTATCAACATATAAATCAGGCTTTAGGAAAAACCATAGCACCATTACGGCAGCATTAAAGGTGGTAAATGACATTTCTAGTGCACTCGATAAAAAACAACACTGTGCATCTCTTTTCATTGATTTGTCTAAGGCTTTTGACACGGTTGACCATGATATTCTTAAACGGAGGCTTTTTAACATAGGACTCTCAGAGCAAGCAGTTGGTTGGTTTTCTAACTACCTTACTGATAGGTCTCAGTGCATCAAATATGATGGTCTCTGCTCTGATGTTCTGCCTGTCTGCAAGGGTGTTCCACAGGGCTCTGTGCTTGGCCAGCTTTTATTCAGTGGTCACTCTTGAGGGAAAGGTTATTGAGACAGTCAATTCCTATAAATACTTGGGTATTTTGATTGATGATTCCCTTACTTTTAAGCCACATGTTCAGTATCTGGTGAAAAAACTGAGGCTAAAATTTAGTTTTTATTTGAGAAATAAGTTATGTTTTTCTTTTAACACCAAAAAGAGACTTGTTGCTGCCACATTTTTACCAGTGCTGGACTATGGTGATCTTTTATATATGCGTACCTCTTCTCAGGCTCTACATATGCCTACCACGCTCCCTCAGATTTATAACAAATTGTAGAGCCCTGACTCACCATTGTGAGTTATACTCTCGGGTAGGATGGCCTGCGCTGGCAACCCGTAGGCTCACACATTGGTACACTTTTATATATAAGGCAATTATTGGTCTGCTCCCATCCTACCTGTGCATATTTATTAAGCAGGAAAGTTCTGGACAGTGCGCCTTGCGGTCTCAGGACATTTTAACGCTTTCTGTCCCAAATGTCAGTACAGAGACCAGAAAAAGGGCTTTTATGTACTCTGCGCCTTCAGACTGGAATGGGTTGCAGAAGGTTTTAAAACTTCAAAACTAATTTGATTTCTTTAAATGTTTTCAAATCCAATATGAAGGACATGGAGGCAGAGTCCTCAGGATGTCGGTGCTTTTAATACTTGTGGATTTTGAGTTTGTTATTTTCTGTAGTTTGTTGTTTGTTCTGTTTATGTCTGCAACATTTTTTTGTGTTTTTATTTGTGCTGCTGCCTGTCTTGGCCAGGACTCCCTTGTAAAATAGATTTTTAATCTCAATGGGACCTTTCCTGGTTAAATAAAGGTTAAATACAATTTTTTTTAAATACAACAGTATTCCGAAATATCGGGTATAAAATAAATATTGAAACAACAGAAATTTTCACAACTACTATAATGCAAAACATACCAGTCGAGTTAGAAAAATTTTAGTGGATAACTAAAGGCATTAAATAGTGATCACTCGGACCTGCCGTTTCTCCCTCCACAACATCCGGAGGATCAGACCGTTCCTCACCCAAGAGGCCACTCAACTCCTGGTCCAGGCCCTGGTGATCTCACGTCTGGACTACTGCAATTCCTTGCTGGCAGGCAGTCCGGCCTGTGCCATCAAACCACTGCAACTAGTCCAGAACGCTGCTGCTCGCCTGGTGTTCAACCAGCCGAAGTTCACCCACGTCACCCCTCTACTCTCCTCTCTGCATTGGCTCCCCATCGCAGCACGCATCAGATTCAAGTCACTGGTGCTTGCTTTTCAAGCGGCCAGAGGTACTGCTCCCCCATACCTCCAGTCACTCATCACGCCCTACACCCCGTCCAGACCCCTCCGCTCCGCCTCCGCTGGCAGACTGACTGCCCCATCCCTCCGGACGCCTGGCAGCCGCTCGTCGCGGTCTTGCCTCTTCTCTGTCCTGGTCCCTCGTTGGTGGAACGACCTCCCGCAATCGGTCAGGACTGCGGAATCACTTCCAATCTTCCGCAAGAGACTCAAAACCCACCTCTTCAGACTCCACTACCACTGAACACTGTCCTTCTAGCCAATCTGTTGTCACCACTGTTTACTTGTGGAAAAAAACAACAAAAAAAACAACCCACTAACCTTTTCTTTCCCAATGTTACAGGTATGATACGCAGACGCCTGCAATGATGTCTTTTGCCGTTTTACTGTACTGATCTTGTACGCTAACTTTGATTGTTCTTACCTTGTATTAATGCACATCTTGTAAGTCGCTCTGGATAAGAGCGTCTGCTAAATGCTTAAAATGTAAAATGTAAAATGTAAATATTTAGGATGCATTATTAGCCCAGAAAAATCACAACTGTATAAAGACAATTATTTACCTCTCATTACAATTTTTAAAAAGAGTAAATAAATGGACAGATTTACCAATAAATATAATAGGGAGAATTAACTTATTCCGAAAGATATGGTTGCCGAAGTTCCTATATATATTTTCAACAATCCCAATAACAATACCACAAGCCTTTTTTAAAAGAGTGTATTCATTGATTACATCATTTATGCGGACCGATAAAATGCATAGGATTAAAAAGGAACTCCTTCACTTCCCCAGAAGTGAGGGGGGGCTGAATTTACCAAACCTAGAAAAGTTTTAAATTCCAAATAAAAGAATATCACGTTTCAGACTTTCAGAAATGTTGAATTTCAATATCAATGTATTGTGTGATGTGTTTTTATATTACACATATTACCTACAGTTTTTAATGTTTAATGTTTTTTTAATTTAATAATTTTCCATCATTTACAGTCATAACTGAAGATCTTTTTAAAATGTGTAGGGCAGTTCACAGAACTATGCCCTGGAGTAACCCAAAATGTGAATGTGAACCGTGTTTATGATGCCAGCAGGGAGCCAACAGGCGAGATGCGTAAACAATGGTATTGCCCCAAATGCCTTACAACCCCCACATTAATAAAAGCATTCCTGCTCTAAGCAAAACAGGACATGGAGGGGGCTGCTCTCAGGACTGTTGAGCACATCACTGAGTTTAATGTGGTATACTGTAACGTCATCATTCACATGTACAGTATAAGCATGTTTGGTGTTGTTGGAGAGCTGATGTCATGGGCAATGGGTTGGTGTCATTGATGATGTGGTACAGGTGGCGCTTACTAAAGATCTCTGTCTTATCAGTTTCTTTGCTCCAGGATGGGCTTTTTCCCATGATGCTTTCCACTTCCACTCAGAGCGTGGCCGCGCTTATGTTGGCAGCTAGTCGCCTGTGCTGGTTTTTCGTTTGGTTTGTCCTGTTTGTATGTTCATCGTTATGTGTGACCAGTGTACAATCGGTGGCTGTGTATGACCGTCATACATTGTTGAACATTCTTGAGTCGGTGGTGGGTTCCCTGTCTCATCGACATGAACAGTGGAGTTCACACCGGGCGCTACATCTCCAAATCCCCGGGACTATCTGGGCGTCATCCTGCTGTTGCCCCCGGACAAGGCGTGCGAGAAGGCGCGGTAGACGAGCTGGAGCTGCGGTGAAGTTTCGGTAGCTAATCCGAGACCGCACCCTGGCCTTGCCCCTCTCCACCTGCATGGCTACGGTCTCCGGCGTAAGGCTATCCTGCCTCAGGCCCATCCTCCCGGCATCTCCCTCGCAGCTACCGGCTTTTGCTCCTGTGTTCCACCGCCGACCGCTCACGAGCGTGGCTTCAGTGCCTGCGTGTAGGTGAGCCGGGACCCGGCCTAGATGTCTGCGGTGGAAATGCAAATGATCTACACGTCAGCAGACATCTGTGAAACTAAGGTGGTGTGATGCGCGTACAGAAACAGCGCAGGGAGTCGGCTAGTTCAGTTTTTCAGTGATTGTGTCCTTATTTGGTGTTTTATGGTTTCCTTTGATGTGTGGGGATATAGGGGGAAAAGTGGTTTGCTTCGAGGAGATTCGCTACTACGACCTCCTGCGTGACATTCGCGTATAGCCGTTTTTGCATGTCTACGCTTACATTACTCAAATTATGTTTGATGTTTCTGTAACAATTTCTGCAAGTCCGGCTAATAAACATTTCCATACCTCGGCATTTCTCATGAATATAAACAACTGCAGTTACACATTGTGGTTTTAGGGTTACCGTCCCCTGCTTACTCCATTTAATAAAATAAAAAAATAAAAAATAAAAATTACTAACTTTTTCCTTCCTAGTGTTACAGGTATGGTACGCAGCTGCCTGCAATGATGTCTATTGCTGTATGATGTCTATTTGTTCTACTATTATTCACATGCACTGAAAATCCATCCATCCATCCATTATCTAAGCCGCTTATTCCTGGTCAGGGTCGCGGGGGGGGCTGGAGCCTATCCCAGCATGCGTTCCGGGCGAGAGGCAGGAATTGTTCCTACTATGTATTTATTCACATCTGGTAAAACCGTCGCCCACGCGGACACGGGAGAACATGCAAACTCCACACAGAAAGGCCCACGGCCTGGATAGGAGTGCTATCCACTGCACCACCGTGCCGCCTCTAAATGCTTAAAATGTCAAATGTAAATGTAAAAATGTTAACACGCATAGAACGTTGCACTCCGTAGTCACTCGCCTATACATTAGTGCTGTTGCGAAATACACAATTCTATCCATGGTAGGTTTTACACAGGCCAAAGGCACGTCTGCATCTCGTAGATAGATAGATAGATAGATTCTAGGTAACACAAGATACAAAGGTAAGACTACACGCTATCCTTCACCACTCGGACACTTCCGCCATTTGGTGTGTTTGAGTGGGATCCTACAGGATTCTACAAATGAGTAACCATTGTCCCATATAAAGGCAGAATGAGAATAAGAAACGAGGACATTTTCACTGTTCCTGATTGAAAGTGAAACTACAAATCTACACAGCCCATGAAATGATGCAGTTAATAAAGAACACATTCCACACCATGTATCTTTATAAGAACTGATCTTTAAATCCCCATAAGCCTTTCTTTTCATTGTACAGATTGTACAGTCTAAAGTAACTTTCAGATTCAAAAAGCAAATTATATTTTTGTTAACATAAACATTCATGGCTTGAATTAATTGATCAATAAATACAGATTATTAATGTGGTTCTGTGTAGCTGAGTAGGTAGAGCATCGTGTTGGCAACGCTTAGGTTGTGGGTTCGATTCCCATTGGGACCACATATGCTGAAAAATGTATGCATTCACTACTGTAAGTCGCTTTGTATGAAAAGCATATTAATATGAACAACAGTATGGTGTTGAAAATAGTGCCACGATTCTATAAACATTTAAGTCCAGTTATGACTAAAAACAATTCTGGTAACAACAGCTTTCAAACTGTAAACATAATGATAGCTGTGGTTTTACTGTTCTGTATTCCTCTGTTCGTTGCAACAGGAAGTGGCCTTTGTTTCCTCTATTTGTACTTTGCAGCAGTTTCGCTTCAGCTGACTTATAGGAAACCTCTGGTTTTAACATGAACTAGCCTATGGAGGGTGGAGCTAAGGCTGTTGTTGAACAAGTCTACCATGTCATCGCAGGTTAAATACTGGACTTGTATGGGAGAGTTACTTGAAAGATTCACATATTTTTCAGCAGTTACTGAGTTTAAAAAAAGTTGTTTGCACAGACAAATGAGACGTCTTGAATGGAGGGAACATTTCCAAGACCTCTGGAATCACCAGGAGTCTCTTATCTGTAATTATATGTGTGTACATAAATACTTACTATACTGCCACCCCTCTTGTGTTGTCTTGATGCATGTAAAAAGGGCATAGGAGGGAAGAGTGGCTTTTTTGAGACAGGTTCTGTTAGGAGCATCAAGTCAGGTTTATGCTCTTCAATAATATCATTAACAACAAATGTTCGTGATATCAGTGATCTTGTGTTGAAGTGTGTGTGCAGGGCAGAGGACATAACAGAGGGTGAAAAGCAACCTTTCAGCAGTGAGACTGTAATTAGATTGCTCACGTTTACTCCATGTGGTTTTTTTTCTGACCGGTTTTCCTTAAACTGAAATGAACAGACTGTATGGAGTGCATGACATGGTCATCTATAGATATGGGAATACACACAGTTTCAGTTGGGGCTGTGGTGGAATGTCAATTAATCAAGGACACCCCGCACGCTAAATCTGAAAGCATCAAACAAAGAGCGATGAGACTGAGTTTAAGACATTATTCTTCACACAGAAGTATTTTATTTGAATGCTTGCAAACAGAGAGTTAGTTGACACACGTCTAAGAGGTCAAGCCATCTCCAAGGAGGTGCAGACCCCACTTGGGTCTTTATACATTCCTAAAATGCCCAGCCAGCATCTCTGGCCGTACTTCATAATCTTCCTTTTATCATAGCAACAGTATCATTTCTTAGTGGAAAAACACCAAGGTGTTTGAGTTTAAACTGAGGTCACGCTGGGTGTCTTTCCCCCCCCTCTCTCAATGTACAGACAACATGACTCCTGTATACTCAGATAGTCTGGCAAAGGTTCACTCAAACAGTCAATGGTTACATAATTTTCCATCATTTACAGTCATAACTGAAGATCTTTTTAGAATGTGTAGGGCAGTTCACAGAACTATGCCCTGGAGTAACCCAAAATAATGTGAACCGTGTTTATGATGCTATAGCCAGGGTTGGGTTGTAACGGATTACATGTAACGGCGTTACGTAATCAGAATACAAAAATCAAGTAACTGTATTCAGCTCGCGTTACATTTGAAAAACGAGTAATCTGAATACAGTTACTTTAATAAACCTGAAGTGAATACATTTTGGATTACTTCTTGGAATTCTTGGTGGAAAGTTTTCCTTACAAACATGAATGAGCTGATATTCATTACTAAAGTTACAGCATGAAATTATCACGCCTACATGATTATCATCACACAGCTCACGAAAACTACAGCCGCTGCACAGAACCAAAAACTGCGTTAAAAAAATGCGTTTAAAAAAAGCGCGCGCCCACGCTCAGACAAACATTGATAGGGACAAGATGGAAGAAAAGTCAGCTTTTAGTTTGTGGCGTTATCGACACAATTTCCAGTTTAAAGAACAACATGGGAAAAATCTGTCGGTCCAGTGTACCTTGTGTCTTCCAGGAATAAAGATACTGTCGGCATCAAAGGACTCGACTTCGAATCTTAAAAAGCACTTGGAGTAAGTCGACGTTAGCTAACCTTCAGTTTAATGAACACAGTTCTGCAGTAATTTGCTGTTACCTGACCTTAGCCTACGGCATCACATTAACTGCTCTGCTAATTTTATACTGCTTTCTTTATTGTTGAAACGATGACATTTTATTTTATTCTTTTTATTTGTTTATTATTTTACGCTCCCGGTGCGCGTTCTCTGTTCCCCCACTGGGCCGAGAACGAGCACCGGGAGCGTAAAATAATAAACACAACTAAACACGTTACCCTAATTGCCGCGAAGCTTTCGGGTAACTAAATGAAAAGACCAAAACTAAATCATACAATATCGAACCGGCTCTTTCTTAGTCCTTTCCTCGCTCCTCGGTCTCAAACGCCTCTCTGGTTCCAGCCACCTACTGAAGGGAACAGAGCAGTCTTAAAGCACACAGATGTAATTATTATCGACAGGACCGGTGTGTGCGCTTACTGCTCTGCCAGTAGGCGTGGCCGCTAATCGTCCTGATTAGCTGCTGAGACCGACGCCTTCCACAGGGGGATTTGATTGAAGTTTTTAAATTCCTAAAAGGGATTCACAAAGTAAAATACCAAAGATTTTTTAAGATCAGCAGAACAAGAGGCCACAGGTGGAAATTAGTTAAAGGCAAATTCCGCACAGATATTAGGAAGTTTTTCTTTACACAGAGAGTTGTCAATGCCTGGAACAGCTTGCCAGGTCAGGTAGTAGAGGCAGAAACGCTTGGGATATTCAAGTCCAGGCTAGATGTAATACTAGATACTCTTTAGATTAGGACATGATGAGTCTAGATGGGCCGAACAGCCCGTTCTCATCATTATGTATTCTTATGTTCTTATTAGAGTGGACAATTAAATTGCTTAATAGTGAGCAGCAATGATCCATGGGTGTGTGAGATAGCTGTGTCAGTGTGATATAGCTGTGCCAGTGAATGGTTGTTTTTCTCTGGGTGTATATTCTGGTTATAGCAGTAAATTGCTTTGTGTATACATCATTCATACTTTTTAAACTGGTCTTGTTTATTTAGTTAATTCTGTTTCAAGGGCTTGTGGGTGTGCAATATAATACATCTTATCTTATCCTATCTTATGCTATTAACCAAAATTCTGTTTTAGCAGGTTTTGTACAAAAGAGAAAGGGAATGACGAACAGAAGGATGGAACCCAATCACCAGCAGAAGTCATACTTGAGGATATATTCTCATTTTACTTGCCAAAGTCACCATGTTTTCTTAATATTTTTAATAATTTAAATAATGTCTTATTGAGTGGGATAATAGCTACTATATAACTGTTGTACCTGTTAATAAAATGGTTTCGAGAAAATCTTTTGCTCTTTGGCTCTTCATTACATTTACATTTTAGGCCTTTAGCAGATACTTTTAACCAGAGCGACTTACACAGTTTACATTTTTCATTTGACATACAATCCATTTATACAGCTGGATATTTTTTACTGAAGCAATTCAGGTTAAGTACCTTGCTCAAAGGTACAACAGCAGTGCCCCACCTGGGAATTGAACCTGCAATCTCTGAGTTACAAGCCCAGCTCCCTCACCATTACACTACACTGTCCCTGAAAACCATCTAAAACCATTTAGGCTTAACCCTAACCCTGTATATTCAAGTTCATTATTACAATATAGGAAATTGTGGTTGATTCTGCATATCAGGTGTAATAAGCAGCAGATTGTACGGCAGGAACATTCACAAGTAGAGCACAGGAGCCTTGGTCCAAAATTATCTCAATAATGTCTTTTTAGATTAGACTCATTAGACAGTTATAAACTAAACAGATTAATATTAGTCATTATGACTCATGCATGTTTTTTCACACTTTGTGTATCAACACATAATCCTTACTCACTAGCTAAACTTTCGGGTCAGAACAGACACAATATTTATTGTGTGCTAATCAGGCATGTTATGATTTTTGTGTCCAGGGGGAGCAGCAGCATTTGCTTCAATCATAAGACTTACCGTTGTCCTTTACCCTGTCTATGTATTGTACAATATTTTTGTCTGCTAAAATAAACATTTTAACCACTGTGATAAACTTGTACCTGTAGAATATGGTACCTGTTGCACAGAATCTGTTTATTAATGAGTTGCTTGCTGAGATTCTGAAATGTCTTGTTCTCCATATCATAGACGCAACCCAAAGAGATCTGGCTGGCAAAGATCGATAGCCACCCCGTAAGCGTTGAGTTTGAGTGAACCTTTGCCAGACTATCTGATTATACAGGAGTCATGTTGTCTGTACATTGAGAGAGGGGGAAAGACACCCAGCGTGGCCTCAGTTTCAACTCAAACACCTTGGTGTTTTTCCACTAAGAAATGACACTGTTGCTATGATAAAAGGAGGATTATGAAGTATGGCCAGAGATGCTGGCTGGGCGTATTAGGAATGTATAAAGATCCAAGGGGGGTCTGCACCTCCTTGGAGATGGCTTGACCTCTTAGACGTGTGTCAACTAACTCTCTCTTTGCAAGCATTCAAATAAAATACTTCTGTGTGAAGAATAATGTCTTAAACTCAGTCTCATCGCTCTTTGTTTGATGCTTTCAGATTTAGCGTGCGGGGTGTCCTTGATTAATTGACATTCCACCACAGCCCCAACTGAGACTGTGTGTATTCCCATATCTATAGATGACCATGTCATGCACTCCATACAGTCCAGAAAACTGGTCAGAAAGAAACCACATGGAGTAAACGTGAGCAATCTAATTACAGTCCCACTGCTGAAAGATTGCTTTTCACCCTCTGTTATGTCCTCTGCCCTGCACACACACTTCAACACAAGATCACTGATATCAAGGACATTTGTTGTTAATGATATTATTGAAGAGCATAAACCTGACTTGATGTTCCTAACAGAACCTGTCTCATAAAAGCCACTCTTCCCTCCTATGTCCTTTTTACATGCATCAAGACAACACAAGAGAGGTGGCAGTATAGTAAGTATTTATGTACACACATATAATTAGAGATAGGTGACTTCTGATGATTCCAGAGGTCTTGGAAATGTTCCCTCCATTCAAGACAAGTCTCATTTGTCTGTGCAAAAACATTTTTTAAACTCAGTAACTGCTGAAAAATGTGTGAATCTTTCAAGTCTTTTCAAGTCCAGTATTTAACCTGTGATGACATGGCAGACTTGTTCAACAACAGCCTTAGCTCCACCCTCCATAGGCTGGTTCATGTTAAAACCAGTGGTTTCCTATAAGTCAGCTGAAGCAAAACTGCTGCAAAGTACAAATGGAGGAAACACAGGCCACTTCCTGTTGCAACGAACAGAGAAATACAGAACAGTAAAACCACAGCTATCATTATGTTTACAATTTGAAAGCTATTGTTACCACTTTTTTTAGTCATAACAGGACTTAAATGTTTATAGAATGAGTAACGCTTGTGCCATATAAACTCAGACAAGAATAAGGGCAGGCATAAGAAAGGGGTGTGTCCAATTTGTTTTAATTTATATATATAGACTTTTTTTTCCGCCTTTACCATGTTTTCTTTCAACTTTTCCATTATCAAAACCGTGGCACTATTTTCAACACCATACTGTTGTTCATATTAATATATGCTTTTCATACAAAGCGACTTACAGTAGTGAATGCATACATTTTTCAGTATATGTGATCCCAGTGGGAATCGAACCCACAACCTAAGCGTTGCCAACACCATGCTCTACCTACTCAGCTACACAGAACCATATTAATAATCTGTATTTATTGATAAATTAATTCAAGCCATGAATGTTTATGTTAACAAAGACACAATTTGCTTTTTGAATCTGAAAGTTACTTTAGACTGTACAATCTGTACAATGAAAAGAAAGGCTTATGGGGATTTAAAGATCAGTTCTCATAAAGAACACAAATGCACTTTATGCGTAAGAATGAATACTGTCTTCAGCAAACAAACGAATAAGCAGTCTAATGTTTTTGCAGGCCCAGGTAAAGATACTGTACAATAAAACGGAGAGAATCTTCAGTAATCGGCTACAGGCTGAAGGCTATGCCCTCACAGGCGCCACCTACACAAGCAAGTCGTACCCTTCCCATGGCTCTTTTTGGGTGCATTCTGAGATCAGAAGATATTGTGCTCTGTCCCGCCCAGTTTCGGACCTCCGTCACCAGGAGCCGAATATGGTTCTTTTTCCAAGCTTAACTGTCTTAACTGTCCCCTTTCATTTCCAATGGTAGTCCTTAACACTACTGATGTAATATATTTCTGGCCACTGAGGCTTTGGTGGCGCACTTCCGAATGAATATAAGCACAGAGCGGAGGTGTTGCCTGTTCATGGCAGGATCCCACTCAAACACACCAAATGGCGGAAGTTTCCGAGTGGTGAAGGATAGCGTGTAGTCTTACCTTTGTACCTTGTCTATCTATCTATCTATCTATCTATCTCTACGAGATGCAGACGTGCCTTTGGCCTGTGTAAAACCTACCAAGGATAGAATTGTGTATTTTGCAACGGCACTAATGTATAGGCGAGTGACTACGGAGTGCAACGTTCTATGTGTGTGTTAACATTTTTACATTACATTTGACATTTTAAGCATTTAGGAGACGCTCCTATCCAGAGCGACTTACCAGATGTGAATAAATACATAGTAGGAACAATCATAGTACGCGCAAGAGATCAGTGCAGTAATATAGCAATAGACATCATTGCAGGCAGCTGCGTACCATACCTGTAACACTAGGAAGGAAAAGGTTAGTAATTTTTTTTTTTTTTTTTACTTTTTTAAATTGTTTTTATTAAATGGAGTAAGCAGGGGACGGTAACCTTAAACCCACAATGTGTAACTGCAGTTGTTTAGATTCATGAGAAATGCCGAGGTATGGAAATGTTTATTAGCGGACTTGCAGAAATTGTTCCAGAAACATCAAACATAATTTGAGTAATGTAAGCGTAGACATGCAAAAACGGCTATACGCGAATGTCACGCAGGAGGTCAAAGTAGCGAATCTCCTCGAAGCAAACCACTTTTCCCCCTATATCCCCACACATCAAGGGAAACCATCCATCCATCCATCCATCCATCCATCCATTATCTAAGCCGCTTATTCCTGGTCAGGGTCGCGGGGGGCTGGAGCCTATCCCAGCATGCGTTCCGGGCGAGAGGCAGGAATACACCCTGGACAGGTCGCCAATCCATCGCAGGGCACACACACCATTCACTCACACACTCATACCTACGGGCAATTTAGACTCTCCAATTAGCCTAACGTGCATGTCTTTGGACTGTGGGAAGAAACCGGAGTACCCGGAGGAAACCCACGCGGACAACATGCAAACTCCGCACAGAAAGGCCCCCGGCCTGATTCGAACCCGAGACCTTCTTGCTGTGAGGCGACAGCGCTATCCACTGCACCACCGTGCCGTTCGTTCAAGGGAAACCATAAAACACCAAATAAGGACACAATCACTGAAAAACTGAACTAGTCTACTCCCTGCGCTGTTTCTGTACGCGCATCAGTGGCATTTATGGCATATGCATCAAGCAAAAACTTTTTTCCATGACATGGATTAAAAAACGTCTAATTATATAAGTATGATTATATAAGCCAATAATGGGAGTCATCTGACCAATGAACGGATGGCGCCACGAGACACAAGTATGAGCAAAAGTGAAAGTGAAAGTATGAGCAAAAGTGGGCTGGGTTACACTGCTGGGAGATTATAAATTACAAGCGAATGCAAGGTTTTCGCACAACCTTGAATCCAGCGGATCCTTGAACGTTTGGTGAGTTACATTTAATTTGGGGTGTCTTTGGTGTTAAATAATGTGCGATTTATAGGCTACATACTTGTCTTCATTAGCAGACAACATTACGTTTTTCAACGTCCTTGAAATGTTTTGGGGGTTTTGGAAGAAAAATATAACTTCGATTTCATTCAAAATTGATTATGAAGAGGTTTTCTAAACAGAATAATAATAGATTGAATAATAACAGAATAATAGACGGACAGAATGACAGGTCAACTGACATTTGTACCTTTAAAAAAAAGCTCTATTTATTTCGATGTGCCCTCCCCACACTAGTTCGCCGCTCATCTCTACCAGGCAAGCTAATAATCGTTACTGTATTTGAGCTCTGGTTATACAATTTTTTCGTATGTTTTTGTGGTGTCATGTATGCTTGTTGTTGCTGTTGTTGTTTTCGATCATTATATCCACTAATTATAAACTAACTAATTCAATACGATTTAATTGTATTATTTTATTGATTGATTTAACTATCAATGCCCATCTATGCTTGTGTGACGGTGTTGGTTCTGCCCGCAGCGAGTTTCGAACCGAGGATCTCTGACGCGACAAGAGAGCGATTAAGCTCGCCGAGTGGCAACCAACACCGTCACACAAGATAGATGGGCATTGATAGTTAAACACCAATAAAATAATACAATTAAATCGTATTGAATTAGTTAGTTTATAATTAGTGGATATATCGATCGGAAACAACAACAGCAACAACAAGACATGACACCACAAACATACGAAAATCTGTAAAATCAGAGCTCAAATACAGTAATGATTATTAGCTTGCCTGGTAGAGATGAGCGGCGAAACTAGTGTGTGGGGAGGGCACATCGAAATAAATAGAGCTTTTTTAAAAGGTATGTCGTCAGCTGACCTGGCCCTGTCCGGCCTATTATTCTGTTATTATTCAATCTATTATTATCTTTGTTTAGAAAAACTCCTCTTCTGGTAATCAATTTTGAATGAAATGAAGTTATATTTTCTTCCAAAACCCCCCCAAAACATTTCAAGGACGTTGAAAACGTAATGTTGTCTGCTAATGAAGACAAGTATGTAGCCTATAAATCGCATTAATATTTAACACCAAAGACACCCCCAAATTAAATGGACTCACCAAACGTCTGAAGGATCCGCTGGATTCAAGGTTGTGCGAAAACCTTTTGCATTCGCTTGTAATTTATAATCTTCCCAGCAGTGTAACCCACCACTTTGCTCATACTTTCAATTTCACTTTTGCTCATACTTGTGTCTCGTGGCGCTCATCCAGTTCATTGGTCAGATGACTTTATTATTGGCTTATATAATCATACTTATATAATTAGACGTTTTAATCCATGTCATGGAAAAAGTTTTTGCTTGATGCATATGCCATGTAAATGCTGAACATGCGCCACAGAAACAGCGAGGAGTGTGACTAGTTCAGTTTTTCAGTGATTGTGTCCTTATTTGGTGTTTTGCGGTTTCTTGAACGCGGCACGGTGGTGCAGTGATAGCTGTCGCCTACAGCAAGAAGGTCTCGGTTCCAACCCAGGCCGGGGGCCTTTCTGTGCGGAGTTTGCATGTTGTCCGCGTGGTTTCTCTCCGGTACTCCGGTTTCTTCCACAGTCCAAAGACAGCTTACTAAGAAGCACTGGAGAGCCCAAATTGCCTGCAGGTATGAGTGTGAGTGAATGGTGTGTGTGGCTCACATGATTGGCGACCTGTCCAGGTGTATTCCTGCCTCTCGCCCGAACGATGCTGGGATAGGCTCCAGCCCCCCCGCGACCTTGACCAGGAATAAGCTGCTTAGATAATGATGGATGGGATGGATGATGGATGGATATTTCCCCTTGATGGGGATATAGTGGGGAAAGTGGTTTGCTTCGAGGGAGATTCGCTACTTTGACCTCCTGCGACATCTTCATGATAGCCGTTTTTGCATGTCTACGCTTACATTACTCAAATTATGTTTGATGTTTCGGAACAATTTCTGCAAGTCCGCTTAATAAACATTTCCATACTCGGCATTTCTCATGAATCTAAATAACCGCAGTTACGTCACTGTGGGTTTACAAGGCCCCCGCTTACTTCCATTTAATAAAAACAATTCAAAAAAAGTAAAAAAAAAAAAAAATTAATAACCTTTTCCTTCCTAGTGTTACAGGTGATGAACACAGCTGCCTGCAATGATGCCTATTGCTATATTACTGCACTGATTCTTGCGCGCATTTTTGCGATTGTTCCTACTATGTATTTATTCACATCTGGTAAGTCGCCTCCTGATAGGAGCTGCCTCCTAAATGCTTAAAATGTCAAAATGTAATGTAAAATGTTAACACACACATAGAACGTTGCACTCCGTACGCCTCGCCATACATTAGTGCCAGCTGCAAAATACACAATTCTATCCTTGGTAGGTTTACACAGGCCAAAGGCACGGGGCCTGCATCTCGTAGAAGATAGATAGATAGATAGATAGATAGAGACAAGGTACAAAGGTAATAATTACACGCTATCCTTCACCACTCGGAAACTTCCGCCATTTGTGTTTGAGGGATCCTGCCATGAACAGGCAAACACCTCCGCTCTGTGCTTATATCTATTCGAAGTGCCACTAAAGCCTCAGTGGCTAGGAAATATATTATGACTCAGTGTTAAGGACTACCATTGGAAATGAAAGGGGACAGTTAAGACAGTTAAGCTTGGAAAAGAACTACATTTCGGCTCCTGGTGACGGAGGTCCTAAACTGGGCGGGACAGAGCACAATATCTTCTGATTCAGAATGCACCCAAAGAGCCATGGGAAGGGTACACTTGCTTGTGTAGGTGGCGCTGTGAGGGCATAGCCTTCAGCCTGTAGCCGATTACTGAAGATTCTCTCCTTTTTATTGTACAGTATCTTTTAATGGGCCTGCAAAACATTAGACTGCTTATTCGCTTGTTTGCTGAAGACAGTATTTCATTCTTACGACAGCTTACTGAAGTTCTTTATGAGAACTGGATCTTTAAATCCCCCATAAGCCTTTCTTTTCTACTATAGATTAACAGTCTAAAGTAACTTCTTAGATCTCAAAAAGCAAATTGTGTCTTGTTAACATAAACATTCATGGGCTTTGAATTAATTTATCAATAAATACAGATTATTAATATGGTTCTGTGTAGCTGAGTAGGTAGAGCATGGTGTTGGCAACGCTTAGGTTGTGGGTTCGATTCCTACTGGGATCACATATACTGAAAATGTATGCATCACTACTGTAAGTCGCTTTGTATGAAAAGCATATATTAATATGAACAACAGCATGGTGTTGTGGCTAGTGCCACGGTTTTGATAATGGAAAAGTTGAAAGAAAACATGGTAAAGGCGGAAAAAAGTCTATATATATAAATTAAAACAAATTGACACACTTTCTTATGCCTGCCTCTATTCTTGTCTGAGCTTATATGGCACAAGCAAGCATTCTCATTCTATAAACATTTAAGTCCTGTTATGACTAAAAAAGCGGCACAATAGCTTTCAAATTGTAAACATAATGATAGCTGTGGTTTTACTGTTCTGTATTTCTCTGTTCGTTGCAACAGGAAGTGGCCTGTAAGCCTCCATTTGTACTTTTATATTTTGTTTCTGAATGACTTATGGTGTCTCATCAGTTTTAACATGAACCAGCCTATGGAGGGTGGAGCTAAGGCTGTTGCTGAACAAGTCTGCCATGTCATCACAGGTTAAATACTGACTTGAAAAGACTTGAAAGATTCACACATTTTTCAGTAAGTTACTGAGTTTAAAATGCTTGAATAGACAAATGAGACTTGTCTTGAATGGAGGGAATATCGCAAGACTCCTGAATCACTGTGGTCACCTATCTCTAATTTACAGTATGTGTACATAAATACTTACTATACTGCCACCTCTTGTGTTGTCTGATGCAAAAAGTATTACAGGAGGGAAGATATTTTTATGAGACAGGCTCCTGTTAGGAACATCAAGTCAGGTTTATGCTCTTCAATAATATCATTAATAAATGTCCTTGATATCAGTGATCTTGTGTTGAAGTGTGTGCAGGGCAGAGGACATAATAGAGGTGAAAAAGCAATCTTTCAGCAGTGAATTGTAATTAGATTGCCTACGCTACTCCATGTGGTTTCTTTCTGACCAGTTTCTGGACTGTATGGAGCAGGCGACATGGTCATCTATAGATATGGGAATACACACAGTCTCAGTTGGGGCCGGTGGAAATGTCAATTAATCATGACACCCCGCACGCTAAATCTGAAAGCATCAAACAAAGAGCGATGAGACTGAGTTTAAGACATTATTCTTCACATTAGAAGTATTATTTGAATGCTTAAAGAGAGAGTTAGTTGACACACGTCTAAGAGGTCAGCCATCTCCAAGGAGGTGCAGACTCCCCTTGATCTTTATACATTCCTTTGTTTTCAGCCAGCATCTCTGGCCATACTTCATAATCCTCCTTTTATCATAGCAACAGTGTCATTTCTAGTGGAAAAACACCTCAAGGTGTTTGAGTTGAAACTGAGGCCACGCTGGGTGTCTTTCCCTCTCAATGTACAGACAACATGCGACTGTATAATCAGATAGTCTGGCAAAGGTTCACTCAAACTCAACGCTATGCGGCTATCGATCTTTGCCAGCCAGATCTCTTTGGGTTGCGTCTATGATATGGAGAACAAGATATCTCTGTGAATCTCAGCAACTCATTAATAAACAGATTCTGTGCAACAGGTACCATATTCTACAGGCACAAGTTTATCACAGTGGTTAAAATGTTTATTTTAGCAGACAAAAATATTGTAAGCCAATACATAGACAGGGTAAAGGACAACGTAAGTCTTATGATTGAAGCAAATGCTAAAGGCTCCCTGACACAAAATCATAACATGCTCTGATTAGCACACAATAAATATTGTGTCTGTTCTGACCCACGTTTAGGTAGTGGGAGTAAGGATTATGTGTTGATACACAAAGTGTGAAAAACATGCATGAGCTATAATGACTAATATTAATCTGTTTAGTTTATAACTGTCTAATGAGTCTAATCTAAAAGACATTATTGAGATAATTTTGGACCAAGGTCTGTGCTCTACTTGTGAACAGCACCTGCCGCATAATCTGCTGGCTTATTACACCTGATATGCAGAATCAACCACAATTTCCTATATTGTAATAATGAACTTGAATATACAGGTTAGGTTGCTTCAAATGGTTTTAGATGGTTTTCAGGGACAGTGTAGTGTAATGAGGGAGCTGGGCTTGTAACCTAGAGATTGCAGGTTCAATTCCCAGGTGGGCACTGCTGTTGTACCTTTGAGCAAGGTACTTAACCTGAATTGCTTCAGTAAAAAAATATCCACTGTATAAATGGATTGTATGTAAAATGAAAAATGTAAACTGTGTAAGTCGCTTCTTGGTTAAAAGTATCTAAAGGCCTAAATGTAAATGTACGAAGAGCCAAAGAGCAAAAGATTTTCTCAAACCATTTTATTAACAGGCACAGTTATATAGTAGCTATTATCCCACTCAATAAGACATTATTTAAATTATTAAAAATATTAAGAAAACATGGTGACTTTGGCAAGTAAATGAGAATATATCCTCAAGTATGACTTCTGCTGGGTGATTGGTCCATCCTGTCTGCCATTCCTTTCTTTTGTGACAAAACCTGCTAAAACAGAATTTTGGGTTAATATGCCATAAGATAGGATGGGGATAAGATGTATTATATTGCACACCCACAAGCCTTAAACAGAATTAACTAAATAAACAAGACCAGTTTAAAAAGTATGAATGATGTATACACAAAGCAATTTACTTGCTATAACCAGAATATACACCCAGAGAAAAACAACCATTCATCATGCCAGCTATATCACACTTGACACAGCCATCTCACACACCCATGGACTGCTGCTCACTATTAAGCAATTTAATTGTCCACTCTAATAAGAACATAAGAATACATAATGATGAGAACGGGCTGTTCGGCCCATCTAGACCTTATCATGTCCTAATCTAAAGAGTATCTAGTATTACATCTAGCCTGGACTCTGAATATCCCAAGCGCTTGCCCTACTACCTGACCTGGCAAGCTGTTCCAGGCATTGACAACTCTCTGTGTAAAGAAAACTTCCTAATATCTGTGCGGAATTTGCCTTTAACTAATTTCCACCTGTGGCCTCTGTTCTGCTGATCTTAAAAATCTTTGCATTTACTTTGTGAATCCCTTTAGGAATTTAAAATCAACTAAATCCTCAGAAGGCGCAATGGTCTCAGCATGTAATCAGGACGATTAGCGCCACGCCTACTGGCAGAGCAGTAAGCGCACACACCGGTCCTGTCGATAATAATTACATCTGTGTGCTTTAAGACTGCTCTGTTCCCTTCAGTAGGTGGCTGGAACCAGAGAGGCGTTGAGACCGAGGAGCGAGGAAAGGACTAAGAAAGAGCCGGTTCGGATATTGTATGATTTAGTTTTGGTCTTTTTCATTTAGTTACCCGGAAAGCTTCGCGGCAATAGGGGTAACGTAGTTTAGTTGTGTTTTATATTTTATGTCCCGGTGCTCGCCCGGCCCAGTGGGGGAACAGAGAACGCGCACCGGAGCGAGAAATAAACAAATAAAAAAGAATAAAATAAAATGTCATCGTTTTCAACAATAAAGAAAGCAGTATAAAATTAGCAGAGCAGTTAATGTGATGCCGTAGGCTAAGGTCAGGTAACAGCAAATTACTGCAGAACTGTGTTCATTAAACTGAAGGTTAGCTAACGCCGACTTACTCCAAGTGCTTTTTAAGATTCAAGTCAGTCCTTTTGATGCCGACAGTATCTTTATTCCTGGAAGACACAAGGTACACTGAATCACAGATTTTTCCATGTTGTTCTTTAACTGAAATTGTGTCGATAACGCCACAAACTAAAAAGCTGACTTTTCTTCCATCTTGTCCCTATCAATGTTTGTCTGAGCGTGGGCGCGCGCTTTTTTAAACGCATTTTTTTTAACGCAGTTTTTGGTTCTCACAGCAGCGGCTGTAGTTTTCGTGAGCTGTGTGATGATAATCATGTAGGCGTGATAATTTCATGCTGTAACTTTAGGTAATGAAGACAGCTCATTCATGTTTGTAAGGAAACTTTCCACTAAGAATTCCAAGAAGTAATCCAAAATGTATTCACTTCAGGTTTATTAAAGTAACTGTATTCAGATTACTTCAAGCCAAATGTAACGCGAGCGAATACAGTTACAGCCGTTACATGTAATCCAGTTACAACCTAACCCTGGCTATAGCATCATAAACACGGTTCACATTATTTTGGTTACCCAGGGCATAGTTCCTGTGAACTGCCCTACATTCTAAAAAGATCTTCAGTTATGACTGTAAATGATGGAAAATTGCGTAACCCTTGACTGTTTGAGTGAACCTTTTACAGACTATCTGAGTATACAGGAGTCATGTTGTCTGTACATTGAGAGAGAGGGGGGAAAGACACCCAGCGTGACCTCAGTTTAAACTCAAACACCTTGGTGTTTTTCCACTAAGAAATGATACTACAAGGATAAAAGGAAGATTATGACGTACGGCCAGAGATGCTGGCTACATATTAGGAATGTATAAAGACTCAAGTGGGGTCTGCACCCTGGAGATGGCTTGACCTCTAGACGTGTGCCAACTAACTCTGTTTGCAAGCATTCAAATCAAATACTTGTGTGAAGAATAATGTCTTAAACTCAGTCTCATCGCTCTGTTTGATGCTTTCAGATTTAGCTGCCAGGTGTCCTTTGATTAATTGACATTCCACCACAGCCCCAAATGAAACTGTGTGTATTCCCATATCTATAGATGACTATGTCATGCACTCCATACAGTTTGTTCATTTCAGTTTAAGGAAACCGGTCAGAAAAAACCAGTCATGGAAGCAAACGTGAGCAATCTAATTACAGTCTCACTGCTGAAAGGTTGCTTTCACCTCTGTTATGTCCTCTGCCCTGCACACACACTTCAACACAAGATCACTGGATATCACGAACATTTGTTGTTAATGATATTATTGAAGAGCATAAACCTGACTTGATGCTCCTAACAGAACCTGTC
>JAINUG010000968.1:0-38890 GCA_029706075.1 Aldrovandia affinis | reverse complement strand
ATAGTACTGGTGGTAGCTGTGTTCAACGCGCAGGTGCTGCAGTGTGAGAAAGGGGTGGTGGAGAGCCGGCCTAGCACTGATCCTCTTGTGTGGGTTCACAGTCAGCATATTCTTAAGCAGGTCCATCATGCACAGACGGTCGGCAATCTCCGCCGCATCATCTCTCTGGAAGCCAGGCTCTGGGTCCTCAACTGTCACCAGCTGGTCCAAAGAAGTCACCTTGCACCTCTTCCAAGTTCTGGCTTATACTCCAAGGCGGTATCTTATAGAGCTTCCATTGGTAACTCCCATTGGGGTCCTCAACCACGTGAAAGAACATCCTGGCTTTGCTGGATGCGTTTATGAGGTGGGCAGAAGGCAATCCCGGCACTCAGATATTCTGTGCGGTACCTCCAACTCAGACTTTCTGGGAAAGGATAGACCAGTCCAGTTCGGCCATCATGCACCCCAGAGACCAAATGTCGATTTTCTCACAGCAAGGAAGTCCCAGAAGAACCTCAGGAGCCCTGTAGCATCTGAGAAGAGGCTAACAAGATGGCGGACTGAATTTATTTGTAAAACAGACACAGGAAACAAGTTTCACACAAACTATTTTTTACATTCTATTTGGATTCCCCGTTATCTAATTAGGAACAAACATATAATTTTTGCCAAATCTATGCCGTCTGAATCAATTGCAATTGATTTTTGGTAGGTCCACAGCTCAAGTTAAAATCAAGGGGTGATCGTGCCTTCGCTGTGCTTGCTCCTAGACTCTGGAATAGCCTACCCTCTTATATCAGATCTGCTGAATCAGTCTCAGCTTTTAAATCTAATCTTAAAACCCATTTGTACAGATTGGCTTTCCCCAATGTATGATTTTATTCTATTGTTTTTTTGTTTTTTTAATTACCCACCTCCACCCCCCCTCTTCAGGACAACTTTATTATTTACATTAAAAAAACTTCATTTACTTTATTATCATTTCATATTTGTATTTCATTTCCATTTATTTTTTCCTTTCTTTTCTCTTTTTTACCTTTTTTATTTTATTTTATTCTTTTATTATTATTATTCCCAACCCTCTGCCACTCTAATTGCATCCCATCTTTCCTGATACTCATATAATCCACTTTCTTGTGCCATACAGCACTCAATTTTACAATGATGCTTTATAAAGTTCTTGAATCTCTCAATTCGCAGAGCCCCCACCGATTCCGACCTAAAAATAAAAACTTTCCCAAGGAGTATAATGATAATAATTATTATTATATTGATTGTTTATTTATTTTTTTAATTGTTTTAATTTTTATATTTGCATTCTTAGTATTTTGTTATGTGTTTTATTTTGTTATGTGTTTTACTTTTTATATTTGCATACTTAGTATCCATGGTCATGTTTTGCTTTTATTGTCTTTTGTCAAGCACCTTGTGCGTGTAGCTGGAAAGGTGCTCTATAAATAAACGTATTATTATTATTATTATTTTATTTATATTTAGGTATTTATACGTGATTTGATACTCATGTATTTATAGGGGTATAGGCCATTACGTTTCATTTATTTAGTTGCATTTTACGTTTGATTTTATTATTTGTCTTTACTTATTCATAGTTAGTTATTTAAATGGAAATTGTGCTCACATGCCCATCACAGATTTTTCACTCTTTACCATTGAGCTGAACTGGCAAAACCCCTCTGTAAAGTCTTTCTCATGATCACGTGGGTGTATGTTCTGTGGCTGCACGCACTTCTCGGATGCCCAATGAATGAAATGTAGTAAGTAAACCAAATTTTTCCTCCACTGTTTTGTAGGCGTCTTTGCGTCATCGTAGTTCATGTCACAGGCAATCACAGAGGACACAATGCGTGTCAATCAGGCTGTCGTTTGCTTTCTTCCTCTCATTTTGCTGCACCCGAAAGCATTGCTGAAAGGACACTGCTAACATAGCAAGGATGATCTGAGATTGGAGTTATCTGAAAATATTTTACAATATTTAAAATGTAAAAAATATTATTACTCACTAGAGTTTGTGCTATTGGATAACTTCCTGCACATTTCCACCACTTTATGCCACGAATACCTCCACCAGACCCCATACCCCACAGACATATCAATATACACGTGTGTATTAAGATACTACTAGACTGCATTAACTCTCATTAATTCTCAACCAGAAGCAAAGGACTTCAGTATGTCAAAAGCACACACATAATCAATCAATCAATCTTTATTTTTGTATAGCACCATTTACAAACAGGTTGTCACACAGCGCTTCACTATTTTCACTTCAACTATTTTTTACATTCTATTTGGATTCCCCATTATCTAATTAGGAACAAACATATAATTTTTGCCAAATCTATGCCGTATGAATCAATTGCAATTGATCTTTGGTAGGTCCACAGTCCAAGTTCAAATCAAGGGGTGGTCGTGCCTTCGCTGTGCTTGCTCCTAGACTGGAATAGCCTACCCTCTTATATCAGATCTGCTGAATCAGTCTCAGCTTTTAAATCTAATCTTAAAACCCATTTGTACAGATTGGCTTTCCCCAATGTATGATTTTATTGTATTTTTCTGTTTTTATTTATTACCCACCTCCACCCCCCCTCTTCAGGACAACTTTATTATTTACATTTAAAAAACGGTATTTACTTTATTATTATTTCATATTCGTATTTCATTTCCATTTCTTTTTTCCTTTCTTTTCTCTTTTTTACCTTTTTTATTCTTTTATTATTCCCAACCCTCTGCCACTCTAATTGCATCCCATCTTTCCTGATACTCATATAATCCACTTTCTTGTGCCATACAGCACTCAATTTTACAATGATGCTTTATAAAGTTCTTGAATCTCTCAATTAGCAGAGCCCCCACCCGATTCCGACCTAAAAATAAAAACTTTCCCAAGGAGTATAATAATAATAATTATTATATTGTTTGTTTATTTATTGTTATTTATTTTTTTACCTGTTTTAATTTTTATATTTGCATTCTTAGTATTCCATCCATCCATCCATCCATTGTCTAAGCCGCAATCCTGGTCAGGGTCGCGGGGGCTGGAGCCTATCCCAGCATGCGTTCGGGCGAGAGGCAGGAATACACCCTGGACAGGTCGCCAATCCATCGCAGGGCACACACACCATTCACTCACACACTCATACCTACGGGCAATTTAGACTCTCCAATTAGCCTAACGTGCATGTCTTTGGACTGTGGGAAAGAAACCGAGTACCCGGAGGAAACCCGCGCGGACACGGGAGAACATGCAAACTCCGCACAGAAAGGCCCCGGCCTGGTTCGAACCGAGACCTTCTTGCTGTGAGGCGACAGTGCTATCCACTGCACCACCGTGCCGCCTCATTCTTAGTATTGTTATGTGTTTTATTTTGTTATGTGTTTTACTTTTTATATTTGCATACTTAGTATCCATGGTCATGTTTTGCTTTTATTGTCTTTTGTCAAGCACCTTGTGCGTGTAGCTGGAAAGGTGCTCTATAAATAAACAAATTATTATAATTATATATATTTAGGTATTTATACGCGATTTGATACTCATTTATTTATAGGGGTATAGGCCATTACGTTTCATTTATTTAGTTGCATTTTACGTTTGGTTTTATTATTTGTCTTTACTTACTCATAGTTAGTTATTTAAATGGAAAGTGTGCTCACATGCCCATCACTGATTTTTCACTCTTTACCATTGAGCTGAACTGGCAAAACCCCTCTGTAAAGTCTTTCTCATGATCACGTGGGTGTATGTTCTGTGGCTGCACATACTTCTCGGATGCCCAATGAATGAAATTTTGTAAGGAAACCAAATTTTTCCTCCACTGTTTTGTAGGCGTCTTTGCGTCATCGTAGTTCATGTCACAGGCAATCACAAATGACATAATGCGTGTCAATCAGGCTGTCGTTTGCTTTCTTCCTCTCATTTTTCTGCACCCGAAAGCATTGCTGAAAGGACACTGCTAACATAGCAAGGATGATCTGGGATTGGAGTTATCTGAAGATATTTTACAATATTTAAAATGTAAAAAATATTACTCACTAGAGTTTGTGCTATTGGATAACTTCCTGCACATTTCCACCACTTTATGCCACGAATACCTCCACCAGACCCCATACCCCACAGACATATCAATATACACGTGTGTATTAAGATACTACTAGACTGCATTAACTCTCATTAATTCTCAACCAGAAGCAAAGGACTTCAGTATGTCAAAAGCACACACATAATCAATCTTTATTTTTGTATAGCACCATTTACAAACAGGTTGTCACACAGCGCTTCACTATTTTCACTTCAACTATTTTTTACATTCTATTTGGATTCCCCATTATCTAATTGACCCTTCGCTAAACCACGCCCCCCTTAGTTATTGTTGCTAAGTCCGTCAAGCTTTCGGAGCCAGCATGGCGCTACTGCTGTCGCTAACTGCTCTCCCTGGATACATTTTATCCAATTTTTGGAAAATAGACAAAGAGAGATTTCGATAGAACCAGACAGAAGAGCCTACAGTATGCTTTCGAAGGTTATATCCAGGATATCACAATTACTCTGCAAAAATGTACGCAAAAAAAATTAGGATAGAAGGGATAGCCTACAGATCACAAAGTAAAGTGAATCACCTGGCGATTGAGACAGAGGACAACGACATTAAGGAGCAACACTGTTCCTGTAAAGCTGGGTAGGTCTTTATTCACTTAAAATGCTTAAAATGAGTGCTTATAATATAATGACGTATAGGCATAATTGGTTAACAGTAAAGATACCGACACGTATGGACCAATCACACAACTGTGAGCAGGTTAAGGGCACCCAGTCTCTGCCAACAAATGTAGCCTACTTGATTTTTCAAAAGCCCGACATTTAACATGCAATCGGGAAACAGAACTATCCCATGTTTTACTGGCGCAGTGAGGATCTAAACAGCCTAAAACAGATTATGGAGTCTACTGTAAATTAACTCAGTTAGCAATTGCTGTAAATTTACAGCCAAATGTACAGGGCTTCTTGTTCTAACCGTTCTAAAGGCTTGATCAGTAAGCTAGTAACAGTAAGCTACTGTTATCGCTAGGTATCACGGGAGTTTAAAACATTTTGATGTTGGTCTTTTAAGCGGAAAAAGTACAGCTTGTATTTTTTCTTTAAGATCTTTTTTTTTTTTTTACCTCATTTCTTATTTTGCTAACATTAATCAGCAAGCCCAAAATTATTTTGGAATTTACAAACTATTGAATTTGAAATACATTATATATAATATATATTAAATGTAATATATGAATTTATATTATTATATTATTCATTTATAATAATAATATTGTAGCGATCATGCGTGGTGAGGTGTAACAAGAAGACGACTGAGAGGCAAGCTCTAAGGGAAATGTGGCTACGTGCGTCAAGCCCTGATAACCACTTGTATTAAAAGACGTACAAACATGGGCGATACAGTGTCCCATACACAGCACGACCCCAAATATCGCCTTGGTTTCTCTCTTTTTAACTGGCGCTCCCCAAACCTGTCACACAAGACGTTCATCGGCTAACATGGAATACGTCACAGGGAAATACAATGAATGCACACCACATACAAGAACAGGGCAACCGCACCAAACAACAAATAGCTGTCGGTCGCGATGGCGACCCTCTTGGTCCCACCGCAACAACCAGTTAGACACACACCGAACCAGGGGAACACACACACAACATTACTTACAGGCATACAACAATAACCAACACTGGGGGAACATTTAAACACATGCAATGTTCCCCCAATGCCCTGCACACAACACACATATTTACAGTAGCGACCACGGCGGATCGCTACATAGCCCCCCCAAAAGGGGTCAGCCTTCCCCGGAGACCCTAATATCCACCACAAAGTCCCGTACATACGGCGGCGCGTGTTGCTGCCACCTAGCTCATTGGGGGGTCACCCCAGGCTCACCTGAAGAGTCTCTCTCTTCCGCTGTCTCCATGGCGGGCCGGGGAAGAGGTCGGTACGAGGCTAGTTGATCTCGGTGCAGGACTACACCCCCGACCGGGCATACACACCCAGTGCACGACCTCCCCCAGCCATTGCAGGATTTCGCCAGGCACCTGCCAATGGCTCCGTAGCTTCGGGGACACACCTTTGGTTCGGGAGGGGCAGTATATCCACACCCGGTCGCCGGGTACAAAGTCCTGCCCCCAGCAACGGGTGTCATAAGTCCGTTTCTGCCGCACTCCCGAACTGGCTTGGGCCTGGCAAGCAAACTCGTACGCCACCTGCAGCCACTCGATAGTCCATTTCATGCCCGCCTTCCACCTCAGGCTCAGGGGGAGCCCCGAACACCAAGTCCACTGGCGTTCTGAGCTCCCGTCCGAACATGAGGCTGGCGGGCATACACCTGCTGGACTCCTGCACAGCAGCACGGTACGCCCACAAGACCAGGGGCAAATGGTGGTCCCATTCCCGCTGGTGCTGGCTAGTGAGAATAGCAAGCTGCGTGGCTAAAGTCCGGTTGAAACGTTCAACCAAGCCATCGCTCTGGGGGTGAATGGGCGTAGTCTGAGTGTTACTCACCCCCAGACGTTCACCCGGGACTCAAAGTTCCGCCCCTGGTCGCTGTGCAGCTTGGCGGGGAACCCGAAACGGCAGAACATTTCCTCGACTAACTTCTCCGCCGTCGTATTTGCACTCTGGTCCGGCACCGCGTATGCCTCGGGCCACTTAGTGAAGTAGTCCATGGCAACCAAGACGTAGTGGTTACCGGAGTCGGTGATGGGAAACGGGCTGAGGATGTCCACGCCGATCCGCTCCATCAGTTGCAGGTACTGCTGCAACAGGGCATGCGAACGCCGGGTGGGCCCCTTCTGGGCCGTGCAGGAGTCACAGCAATGGACGTGCATGTCAACATCCCGCCGACAGCCCGGCCAGTAGAACCGCCCCCTGAGGCGGCGAAGGGTCTTGCTGTTGCCAAAGTGTCCTGCCTCCGCCACTCCATGCACCAGCTGCAGGACCTGTTGATGCATGCACGGGGCACCAGCAGCTGAACTAAGTCGACTCCCCGGCCAGGGGCCTGCCACCACCGATACATCACTTGTCCTGCAACTAGAGGCTACTCCATTGGGAGTGGTAGGCCTTTGTTTCGCTATCGAGTGCTGCAATGTCCACCCATTCCGTCCACCTTCCTGCCGCTAGCTAACTCCGCACTCGAGCGAGGGTTGGTTCCCTTTCCTGTTGCTTCTGGATTTGTAGCAGTGTTAGCGGTAGCCAGCCGGCTTCCTCGTCGATCGCCTGAAGTGCAGCCACTGTTGGGGCTAACTGAGCCCGTGCTTCCTGTCGGGGGCAATACTCACAGTCCGTTGCTGCACAAGGTCGTCGCGAGAGGGCATCTGCATTGCCATGCTGTTGCCCAGGGCGATGCTGCAACTCAAAGTTGTATTCCTGTTGTGTTTCTAGCCATCGAGCAACTTGGCCCTCTGGGTTTTAGAAATGAAGTAGCTACATAAGGGAGGCGTGGTCGGTCCGGATAAGGAATTCACATCAGGATAAGCTAGCACGGGGGCTATGGTAAGGGCAGTTTGGAGGGTTTTAAAACCGTGGAACGGGTCGTCCCAGGTGTATGGCCGGCCTCGGTCGGACAAGCTGTAAAGTGGGCTGGCGATACCATGCCCTTGAAGATTCTTGCAAGATTCTTGCCCTTGACGAGAGCATTTGGCTAGCTGCTCTCGGCTGTGGCTCTCGAAGCCTCGCTGGCCAAAGCGTCGTTCCAGGGCTGTGGCAAGCGTTGGGTAGCTGCGATGCTCTGTTGGGGAGAGGTAAAGGAGCACCTGCAGGGCCCCGCCCTCCAGGGCTAAGGCTAGGTGGACGGCTGTGACCGCTTCGCCCCATCCGTTATACTCAGCTGCTAGCTGTACCTGGGACCAAGAGGGTCGCCACCGCGACAACCAGTTAGACACACACCGAACCAGGGGAACACACACACAACATTACTTACAGGCATACAACAATAGCCAACACTGGGGGAACATTTAAACACAAGCAATGTTCCCCCACAATGCCCTGCACACAACACACATATTTACAGTAGCGACCACGGCGGATTGCTACAATATAATTTATTAATAATTTATATTATTTAATATTATACACTACCGTTCAAAAGTTTGGGGTCACCTTCCATCTGGACTATGGCTAATCGGGCACTCCTTCATTCTTCAGCAAGATAACGACCCAAAACACACCTTGAAGTTGTGCAAGAACTATCTGGTGAAGGAGGAATGTGAACAACAACTCAAACTAAAGACCTGGCCTGCCCAGTGTCCAGACCTCAATCCCATAGAACTTGTATGGGACAAACTGGAAAGGAAGAGTCAAAGCAAAGCAACCCACAAGTTTCTCTGGGAATTGCTGCAGGATAGCTGGGAAAACATGTCGGGTGATTTCCTGCTAAAACGTATTAACCGAATGGCCACTATTCTCACGCCAAAGGGTGACTATTTTGAGGAATCCAAGATTCAATTTTCAATATAATTTTCTTGAACATTTCTTTGATGTTCATTTTGTTCATTGTTACATGTGTTTTTTTGTCATTTTAAAGTATTTACAGAAATGTATACGGTGTAAAGCATTGTCAATTATGAGATAAACCTAGTTTCCAGCAGGTGACCCCAAACTTGGTGACAAATTTACAAATCAATGAGCAAGCATGGGGCTAGTATGCAGAATTACAGTGCAGCAACTATATGCCAGATAAATCTGTCTCGACCGGCCATCACTGCTCATTTCTTATTTTGCTAACATTAATCAGCAAGTGCAAAATTATTTTTGAATTTACAAACTATTTTAAACTATTGCATTTTAAATACATTATATAATATATATTAAATGTAATATATATTAGTTTATATTATTATATTATTAATTTATTATTAATTTATACTATTTAATATTATATATTACATTTACAAATCAATGAGCAAGCAAGGGGCTAGTCTGCAGAATTGCAGTGCAGCAACTACATGCCAGATCAATCTGTCTCGAGCGGCCATCAAGCAGCACACCACGCGCGGGAGTTATTTTGCCAGTGCAAACTGCTGCTGAGACCGTCGCCAGATCTGTCCCAATTCTCCAACGGAAGGGGCCATCACGCAGGACACCGCGGTTAGTAGCCGTTAACTCTTTAACATTACACATTTTCCTTGCTTGTGTACATTTTTACAGTTAGTTTAGCATTTATCGGGTGCAGTCAGTTATCGTTAACTATAACTAAGTTCGCTTTTTGTTTTTTGCTGACGTTAGCTCACTAGTACTAGCTAACGTTAAAACTGGATTTACTTAGCTAGCTACGTTAGCTGGCTACCTAACTTAGCTCACATTGTCACAAGTGCATGCTCAGTTCACAGCTTTTAAATACATAGGGGCTTTTTTACGACTTGCTGAATATGTTATAACGTCTCCCATTTCCAATTATTTCACCTGCTGGTACGGTTGAGTTCAGCCCAAAATGTAAGCTACCTTTAACTTCTAGCTAATGTTAGCTAACCATTTGAGGAGCGAGTTTTTACTGGCTGTATTAATAACACGGTCATCGTTTTTTCAATTTCTGCGAACAAAACCAATTATAATATCAGGTGCTGTGTACCGTCAGCCAGCTAATTTAATTTAAATTAACGTAATTTAGCTAGCTAGACTAATCGAGGCTGAAGTTGAACGGTGCTGCAAATCTGATGCTAACTTCAGCCTCGTGGTAAAACATTAGCTATACTTCACGTGATTCAAACATGCATGGTGTTTTCGACGCATTTTTTCCCCTTTCAATAACTAACGTTGGCGTCTTTGTCTACTGACGATTTACTTGTTACATTTAAAAATATAACGTTAGTAAATCCTAGTAACGTTATGTATCATCTTAAAGTATAGCATAATCTTAAAGTTAGTTAACGTAACCTAGGCAGCTTTTTCTCTCACTTGAAGGCTCATATTAAGGAAGGTACAGCAATATCTTGTCCTTTTAGACATTGCAAAAATAGATTTTCAGGAGATTGTATATAGATTTATACATTTACATCACATTTGTCCAGGAAACATAACAAATAGTCAGTGGAAAGACTAATTGACACAATTCTGGAACAGCCTGCTTCAAACCCAAGTACTTCATCTGAGGGAAATGTAGGGGTTGAGCAGTCTTGCTGGCAGTCTGAGGATTTTACAGACTGGCTCATTGGGTGGGGAACAATCAGGTGCTTTGCCAGATAATGCAGATGAATCTGTTTTTTTAGACAATCTTGCTCTGTTTTACACGAAATTGCAATCTTAAATTGCTGCTTCCAGCTACAACTATTGAAGCTATAATTGAAGGTTTCCAAGACATACATGACATCAGCCAATCGCACTTGTTTTACAAACTGAATGAAAAATGAACTACTCTTGGAATTCCAGAAAGTGGCATTTAGAGAGTTATAGCAGGGTGTCCGCGGATCCTTAAAAAGTATTAAACAATAAAGGCCTTAATTGGTCTTAAAATGTCTTAAATCCATCTTTCAGAGGTCTTAAAATGCCATAGACAGGAAAGATAAAAATGTGGATTTGTCATTTTATGTTTCATTGTGAAATCTGGGGGAAAAACGGGTAACGGGAGATAAAGTCGGAGATTTTTATTTACCGTTTTGTAGCGTCACGCAGACCGGAATGAGCGGAACCAACAGAGGTCCTTATGTTTGCGGGGAACTATTTCAGCAACGGCGTCAACTCTCTCGAGCACAATATTCAACAAAGTTAGCTAACTTAACTTAAGCATTTGCACTCGTTATGGGAAAGTGCAAATTTAATGAGAACTGGCTCGATAACCCAGTGTTTGCGCCATGGTTGATCCCAGTCAAAGACGATCATGAGGCCCGCTGCAAACTGCAAAAAAGATTTTAAACTCGGGACGATGGGGGTGAAAGCAGTCGAATCGCACACGCAAAGCGCCAAGCATAAATCGGTTGATAAAACCCGCCTGCAAACGACTAGTATTTCGCATTTCTGTTCGGCCCCTGCCTCCACTTCAGCTGCGCCATCTCAGATAGGACGACCTGCAACACCAACAACATTGCACGAACAGAAGTCCGGACAACATTCGGCTCCACGCCGACGCTTGAAGCTGAGGTACGGTGGGTTCTGAACACTGTCACGAAGCACCAGTCCTACAATGGCAATGACGGGTAGGAGAGGTATTCCGTGCTATGTTCCCTGAGGTTTGGATTGGCCGTTTATCTCCGAAATAATCTAATCGCGGATGTAAACAAGGACACGTTTGTATTGATGTTCGATGAGCCTCAAGCCTAAAACAACTGGACAAACCACTGGGAAAACAAAACAACTGGACCTTCATGCACCATTTCAAAGTAAGTAGTGAGAAATTATCTAACTACTGGGACAAAGATCATTGTCAGGGTTTTAGTTGTGGAACCAGATACCTGGGTTCGTTAGTTCATGGGGCATGGAACAGCTCAAAACAAAACAAAATAAACAAACGAGATCTACTGCACCATTTCAAAGTAAGTAGTGAGAAATTATCTAATGTCGTTAGCTGGTTAAATGTCCTCCCGGTAAATGATTGTCTGTAGACACTATAAGTGTGATTGGCGCTTGGGGAAATTTCTAATACAGTACATAAAGTGCTATAAATATGATCAGTGTATTATTAAGATGTTATATGCTTCATATATTATTCTCATTTAATCTTCAGGAATGTGCAGAGCAGATGGACATGTGAAAGCTCCTGTCAGTCTCAATGGACAGCCCAAATGTGAACTTTAAGTTTCTGGAACTATTGCAGCAGGAGCAATCTGAGAGAATTGGAGAAGAGGGCCACAGAACTGAGATACATGCCCCCCAAGTGACTACACATATGGCAGTCTCAATGCTAGGCCCATCAGTGGTTCCTATGCAGTGGTCCATAAGGCAAAAGAAAATCTGAATCGCAATAGACTGCTGTTTCATTTTTACAATAAAGAATAGAAGCAGGGAAGAGACCACAGCCAGTGGGGGCACCAAGACCAGTGAGGTCACATTACGCTTCCTTTTTTGCAGGGGCAGCAGGCCACACACTGGTGAAATTCCTGCCCTGGATGACACTGAATGTATTTGGATGTTTTAATTTATTATTTTCTATTTTTGTTATTTATGTTTGTCTCACCCCTTTGTTTCATCCAATCCAGTTACCCCTTTATGTTTTAATAAACATCTTTGGACAAATTTGTCCCTAAACCTAAACTAATTGGTGTCGTTGCGTGATTTTTGCCATTTTGTTATCGTGAAATTGGTATTCAATTTCATTCTGAGTGGCATTAAAAAAGTATTAAAAAGCCTTAAATCTGACTTTGCTAAACCTGCAGATACCCTGTATAGAGGTGCTGAAAACAGAAGATCTTCTCAGGCATTGCAATACAAATGCATTAAAGACAGATCAGAGAAGAAAATACAGCTTTAAGGAGAGATTTAGATATGTTGCGCCAGTGACCTAGACCAACATGATTTAGGAAAAGAGTGCTTTGCGCAGTATGTTCCCATCAAACAAACACTAGAGTCACTTTTTAATAGTGAATAAACATAGTAGACTGAAGTTACCTTAGCAGCCACAGGCGGTATAGTTTCTCTTTCCCAAATCTTCCATACTGTAGCTTTAATAAAATACTCTTCTGTTTTGTTTTTTTGTATTTCCAGAACCACGGAACAGCACCCCTGTTCGCCAATCCCTGCAACCCAGTTCACCTAAACTCGGTTCACCTCTAGCTTAATCTTTATCAAGCTCCTCCCGATCAAGATCAAGCAGCCCAACAAGTTGCCCAGCTAGATCCTCGTTCTTCAACTGGCTAGACACATTTCAAGTGCCATGGGAGGAAATGTCAACTGATTTGTCAAGTCTGCAGTTTCAAATGGCAAAATACCTACAGGCGCAGCCCGACATCAGATGGTGAGAGTTGTAGACAGAATGACAATGTTTGAAGCGAATCCGAACAAGGCCCAATGTCAGATAATTGCACAGAGTATTGTATCGCAAGAGTTTTGCCAATTACCTTGATGACAGAAAGACAATGATGGGAAGTGGATACGAATCCTGACTGTTTTCTATGGCTAAAAGTGAGTGCTGCAAAGGGATGAAGGGGTAACTGGTTTTAACTGCATTGGGATGGGATGCATAATTAACAGCATTTGGTGAGCATTAAAAAGTTGGTATAGAGAAGGTATTTGTACTTTTGCATCTTGCATAAGTTTACTAATGAAAGTAATAAGCCTGTATCCTCTTCCCTGCTGAAAACCTGGTCACAGGTGTTGAGGTTCTGTGTGCAATCAAGGTCACTTGAGTTGACATCACTTGGCACAGAAGACACCTGGGGTTCCATAGAGGAACTCCTGCTTGGAGACCTGAAGGAACACCCTGCATCCTTTTCCCTGCTGAGCTGCTGGGGGATCACAGCCATCTGATAGCCCTGCTGGAGCATTATCTGTCTGTCGTCTATGGCTATTAGTTGGTGCTGCAAAGGGAAGAAGGGGTAACTGATTATTATTTGGGTAGCACAATGACAACATTCACTGAAAGTGAATGATGTAAAGTGAATGAAGTGAAAGCAAGTTGGATGATATAAAGAGGGTATTTATATTTTGTCAACAGTTTTGTGTATAATTATCAATATTCATGTCATGATTACAAGAAAGTAACAGTAGTTTATGTGTCAGACAACCTCCAACTTGCTTTCACAGAAATTCCAGACATCATCTTTGACTTTGGACTTACCTCTTTCTCCACCTTGTCACAGGCTGTGTGGTCGGTGTCTGCCAGGTCTTCATGGGTTTCAGCGTTCCCAGAATCCCCCTGGCTGTCATTATTCTGAGAGATCACTGGCCGCTTCTTGGTGCCAGTGCACACGGCAGCAAGTAAACAGTGACTGCAGTGACCTCAGGGAGCCTTTCTCCTTCTTGGGGAGCTCCTGGTAATGATTGGGGACAATATCCACAGGGCTACTGCCACTCATTACCAAAGACTCTTGGTGCTCCATAGAGGAACTCTTGCTTTGAGGTTGGAAGGCACAGCCTGTATCCTCTTCCCTGCTGAAAACCTGGTTAGAGGTTTCGAGGTTCTGTGTGCAATCAAGGTCACTTGAGTTGACATCACTCGGCACAGAAGACACCTGGGGCTGCATAGAGGAACTCCTGCTTGGAGACCTGAAGGAACACCCTGCATCCTCTTCCCTGCTGAGCTGCTGGGGGATCACAGCCATCTGATAGCCCTGCTGGAGCATTGTCTGTCTGTCGTCTATGGCTATTAGTTGGTGCTGCAAAGGGAAGAAGGGGTAACTGATTATTATTTGGGTAGCACAATGACAACATTCACTGAAAGTGAATGATGTAAAGTGAATGAAGTGAAAGCAAGTTGGATGATATAAAGAGGGTATTTATATTTTGTCAACAGTTTTGTGTATAATTATCAATATTCATGTCATGATTACAAGAAAGTAACAGTAGTTTATGTGTCAGACAACCTCCAACTTGCTTTCACAGAAATTCTAGACGTTATCTTTGACTTTGGACTTACCTCTTTCTCCACCTTGTCACAGGCTGTGTGGTCGGTGTCTGCCAGGTCTTCATGGTTTTCAGCGTTCCCAGAATCCCCCTGGCTGTCATTATTCTGAGAGATCACTGGCCGCTTCTCGTGCCAGTGCACACGGCAGCAAGTAAACAGTGACTGCAGTGACCTCAGGGAGCCTTTCTCCTTCTTGGGGAACTCCTGGTTATGATTGGGGACAATATCCACAGGGCTACTGCCACTCATTACCAAAGACTCTTGGTGCTCCATAGAGGAACTCTTGCTTTGAGGTTGGAAGGCACAACCTGTATCCTCTTCCTTGCTGAAAACCTGGTTACAGGTGTCAAGGTTCTGTGTGCAATCAAGGTCACTTTTGCAAGAGTTGATATCACTCGGCACAGAAGACACCTGGGGCTTCATAGAGGAACTCCTGCTTGGAGACCTGAAGGAACACCCTGCATTCTCTTCCCTGCTGAGCTGCTGGGGGATCACAGCCATCTGATAGCCCTGCTGGAGCATTGTCTGTCTGTCGTCTATGGCTATTAGTTGGTGCTGCAAAGGGAAGAAGGGGTAACTGATTATTATTTGGGTAGCACAATGACAACATTCACTGAAAGTGAATGATGTAAAGTGAATTAAGTGAAAGCAAGCTGGATAATATAAAGAGGGTATTTATATTTTGTGAACAGTTTTGTGTATAATTATCAATATTCATGTCATGATGACAAGCAAGTTACAGTAGTTTATGTATCAGACAACCTCCAACTTGCTTTCACAGAAATTCCAGACATCATCTTTGACTTTGGTCTCACCTCTTTCTCCACCTTGTCACAGGCTGTGTGGTCGGTGTCTGCCAGGTCTTCATGGGTTTCAGCGTTCCCAGAATCCCCCTGGCTGTCATTATTCTGAGAGGTCACTGGCCGCTTCTTGTGCCAGCACACACGGAAGCAAGTAAACAGTGACTGCAGTGACCTCAGGGAGCCTTTCTCCTTCTTGGGGAGCTCCTGGTTATGATTGGGGACAATTACCAAAGGCCCTTGGGGCTCCATAGAAGAACTCTTGCTTCGAGGCTGGAATGCACACCCTGCATGCTCTTCCCTGCTGGGCTGCTGGGGGATCACAGCCTCCTGGTAGCCCTGCTGGAGCGTCGTCTGACTGTGGTCTATGGCTAAAAGTGAGTGCTGCAAAGGGATGAAGGTGTAACTGGTTTTAACTGCATTGGGATGGGATGCATAATTAACAGCATTTGGTGAGCATTAAAAGTTGGTACAGAGAAGGTATTTGCACTTTTGCATGTTACATAAGTTAACTAATGAAAGTAATTACAATGTCTTTCATAACCATTTACAGAACCTCCAGTCATTTTCTTTGCCTCACCTCTTTCTCCATCTCTTCACAGGGTGCGTGGTCAGTGTCTGCCATGTTGTCTGCCAGGTCTTCAGGGTTTTCAGCATTCCCAGTTTCCTCCACGCTGACATTGTTATCCTGAAGGACTGGCAGATTATGTGGCGCAGAGGGGGATCGACATACACAGGCGCAGGTGAAGAGTGACCGTAGGAACCTTTGCAGGGAACAATTCTCCTGGGTGTGATCAGAGGTCTCCTGAGTGGGAACGTGTTCCCCGTCCATGCTGTCCTGGTAGGGCACTAGGGCCTCCTTGTACCCCTGAACTGAGTATTTATAGTACTGGCGGTAGCTGTGGGCAACGCGCAGGTGCTGCGTGAGAAAGGGGTGGTGGAGAGCCTGCCTAGCACTGATCCTCTCGCGTGGGTCCACAGTCAGCATATTCTTAAGCAGGTCCATCATGCACAGACGGTCTGCAATCTCCGCCGCATCATCTCTCTGGAAGCCAGGCTCTGGGTCCTCAACTGTCACCAGCTGGTCCAAAGAAGTCACCTTGCACCTCTTCAAGTTCTGGCTCATACTCCAAGGCGGTATCTTATAGAGCTTCCATTGGTAACTCCCATTGGGGTCCACAACCACGTGAAAGAACATCCTGGCTTTGCTGGATGCGTTTATGAGGTGGGCAGAAGGCAATCCCCGTCACTCAGATATTCTGTGCGCTACCTCCAACTCAGACTTTCCTGGGAAAAGGATAGAGCCGGTGTCCAGCTCAGCCATCATGCACCCCAGAGACCAAATGTCGATTTTCTCACAGCAAGGAAGTCCCAGAAGAACCTCAGGAGCCCTGTAGCATCTGAGAAGAGGCCAACAAGATGGCGGACTGAATTTATTTGTAAAACAGACACAGGAAACAATTTTAAAGAAACTATTCAAACTATTTTTTACATTCTATTTGGATTCCCCGTTATCTAATTAGGAACAAACATATAATTTTTGCCAAATCTATGCCGTCTGAATCAATTGCGGTTGTTTAAGGTTTCAGCCTAAAATCTAAAATGGCTGCCATGGTTGTCAGTCATGTGCTGCTGTGGATGAGTAAAAGTGGATATAAGATGATATGCTCCTCCTGCATCTAGTGACAGCATATACAGATGTGCTGTCTATTTCTGAACTGTTCATTATGTGACCACTCCTCCCTCAATCCTCTCATTCCTAAAGGCTCAATGTCACTCTTAGACATCTAGAGGGTGTATCCATTCTCAGATTAACCATACTCACTTGAGAATTAATGTCAACATTGATAATGATTCTAATTAGTCACATTAGCCCAAATTCAGTGGCTACAGAGATGCGTGGTAGATACAGCAGAATTCATGTTAAGAAAAAAGATTGAGGAAAAACTCATGGACTTACACATGAGGCCTTAAGATTAGCTAAAAGTAGTGATTCAGCCTGTATATATCCAGAGAACACACTGATTGGAGTGGATTATTACACTTATATCACTACTAGCCATAATACAAATGTAAAATTGTAAACTCTTATCAGATAATGAATCATGATAAAATGATCACAATCACTACATTTTGATACATGTAAATATGGCAAATAGTATATTTCCCATAGCATAGCATATATGTTGTGGAAAAAGTCATCCATTCTCTGCCATTGGAGTGTTTTGATGCATAGGAAGTGTTTTTGGTAGCATGAGTTCATGTCACCCCCTGTTCAGATCAGAGCAATACAATTGTAGTGTTTTTCCAAGTGTGATTTAAGATTAATAACTTGACTAGTGACTGCCAAAATAAAGGAAACTGAGCCACAGAGAACCACAATGCGCCTTGGCATAGATTCTACAAGTGTCTGGAACTCTTATTGGAGGGATGCAACACCATTCTTCCATGAGAAATTCCATAATTTGGTGTTTGAAAAAAGTGGTGGCGCTGCTCCAGAATCTCCTATAAGTGTTCAATTTGGTTGAGATTTGGTGAGGGCCATGGAATATGCTTTACATTGTTTTCATGCTCATGTAGCGGATGAGCTCTGGTACGTGAGCGTCCCAGAAGTCCGGTCGTTTTTCTGTTCCACTTTCCTTGATGTAACAGGAAGTTGGAGCAGGATTTTACACATACTTTTAATATTTTTTTTAAAATGTTTTAATATTTACAAAACGGAGAAGTGGGCGTGTTTCTGAATGCTTGACATTAGCTATCGATCTAGCACAAAAAGTAGCATGATAGCTAATGTTTGTTAATGTTACACATTTGATTTCTTGCATCATCAATGCTCTTAAATACAAACGGGGAAGATAACACAAGAGGAATCAGGTGTGACTGGGAGGGGAAAGGGGAGAGAACACAGGTGAGAACAATCAGGACCACTAATACAATAACAAGGGGAGACGAAAGACACGGACTGGAAAGCACATAAACACAATAATAACAAACGACCTGGGAAAAGCAGGTAGACATGTGCACAGCTCGGAGGGGAGGAGTGTGTAGGTGGAAACGCGTGCAGAGAATGCGAGAAGACAAATCCACAGGGATAGGAAAACGAGAGGGAGAATGACAGCTGCAGATAGAAACAAGATAATTAGTCATTAGTAAATGTTAGTAACGCACCTAAAATCCCTAATGTTAGTAGATTAGTCGATTAGTACTATATACACGTAACTAATATGTACAGATAAAAAGAAAGAAAGAAAGAAGTAAACGAGATTCGAAATAAGGCAGAAACCCATATAGCCGAAATCACCCGAATAGTGCAACGACAAAGACAGGGAGTGGATTCTCGGATAAAAAGGACCACAGACAATCGAAGGGAACTAACGTGAATCATAAACGAACACGGATAAAATAATAAAAACAAAAACAGAACACATAAATACAGAACATAACACGTGCTCGATGGCAGCTACACGTTTGATTTCTTGCATCATCAATGCTCTTCCTCCACAGAAGTTTTTTGATAGCTACGGTTTTCGAATTGCTCTGCCGCCGGTACTGTGCGACCAGTCCGAATTCTCCACTGCCTTTGAATTTTATGAAGTCATATTGTTCCGTTTCCGATGATAGAGTTTCCATCTTTAACATTTTGGTCCTATCACAATCAACGTAGAAAACGTTTAAAACTATTTGCTTTCACAAAGTAGTAACTTTGTCTACTGTAACATCGCAGCCCCGTCCTGTCCACCTTCCTCGTGTTTTTGCCTTCCCGTTCCTTGCGTGTCATGTCTTGTTTTTGCTTTTACCCTGTGTGCCTTTTGTTTTAGGCTGGGCGTGGCTTCCTTGCATTCCGCACTCGGTTCTTTTTCCCCTTGTTAGATTCAGCCTATCACACCCACTCCCCTGCACATTCTGCATGCCAGAATCAATTTAGTAATTTCACCCTTTCCTATTTAAGTTCAGCGCTCACTCAGTCCAGTGCCAAACTGTACATGTGTATCTTGTACTGCTCTTGTACAATGCCTGTAATGTAATGTAATGTTCTAGTTTGGTTCACTCTGTTTATCTGTTTTCCCAGTTTAGATTTTTGCCAGTTGTATTTTGTTTATTTATTAGTTGTTTTTTTTTGTGTGTTTTTCCAGCTTCCTGTCTGTTTCTCCAGTTACCCTTTTGTTGCACTCAGCTATTAAACGCCTCCTGTGTGGCGTGCAAACCAAGTTCTGTTCCGGAGTCTGCATTTGGGTCCAAGTCAGCGTCTACATCATAACAGTCTACTGTGGGATGTGTATATAACGCTATTGTTTCTGACGTAACAATAGGTAATCCATTGTGGAGATCAAGGAGACACTTGATGGACTATTCGGGCAATGTCACATGTTTAAGTGATGTCACACATACGGCAAAACTCAATAGGCGGAGTGGGCGGGAATTGCACCTCAGTACAGTTTACCTTTACAGACAGGAATCACGCTTAAGGCCTCTACATGCTTCTGTGTAACTTGTGCGACATCTTTGCGGTTCGCGCAATGCAACATGTCGCAAGCACTCGGCAAGTTATACTTCTGCACAACCTATGCGACATGGTGTCCTTAAACTTCTGTACACTAGTAGGCGTAAATGTATTGAACAAGGTCGGTAAAATTTTCATGAAAGCAGGGAAACTCCTGTACCTAAAAACTTCTTCAGCCAATATTTCCTGAAGCTGGTTCATTTAATACCGTGTTGAACAAATTATGCTAGCTATGTATATCGTTAGCTACTGTTAGCAAGATTTATTTGGCCGTGATACCAGGTTGATAGATATCAATAGTTTTGCTTAGCTAACGTTAACATAGATATGTACAGGTATGGTATGAAGCTGCCAACAACTATGTCTATCGCTGTATTACTGCACTGATCTCTTGTGCGAACTATGATTGTTCTTACCATGTATTAATGCACATCTAGTAAGTCGCTCTGGATAAGAACGTCTGCTGTATGCTTAAAAATAATTATATGCACCCAGCTTTTTCTTTGTTTTGTTAATGGAATATTCTGCGCATTAAGGTGTTGTAGTGACATGTTACATTTATATGTAATCTAAAGCACAACACAAATAATCTGGATATTTGCAGATTAATTAATTAATTCTCAATCGTGGCCGGACATAGAGTAGGCTACAACCTTTGTTTTAGGGGATAAGTGCCATTTTCGAAAATGTTAAACTTTTGACGGTGATACCGCAGCGCGAAGGGAAGTAGCCCTTTCCTTGGCTTACCTTGACTCCGATCTAAAAACCTATGTTGAATGATTGTACTGGAATGATTGTGTCAGGTTGAGAGTGTGTTTAAAATGTTTGAATATGACATTTTTGTGCTTTTGTTTGTTATACATTGTGTACTTATTCTTGCTGTCCTGAATGTTTTATGTAGGTGTTGTAGGCTATTGGTAATTGTTGTATTGTTTTTGTTACATTTTCTGTTTTACAAATCATGCATGGCTGTGTCAATGGGATTTCCCTGGCAAAATAAAACTTAAACAAGGAAAATATTGTCAGATTGTCTTCCATCACAAGGCTGAAACACCTTTTAATTTTCAAAAATATGATTTGGTTAATTTTTTGAGATTGTTCATTAAGAAAAAATGAATATTGTGGCCCATCCATAGACCTACAGATCTATCTAAAATTGTGTAGTAGGCTAAACAGTTTGTCAGCTTTCAAGTGTGACATAGATCAAAAGTCACTTGTAGTAGGCTGAGAGGTTTCTCCCAAGTCTATTACAACCTCTGGTTTTCAAAAACATACTTTATTTCATTTTTAGTGAATATTTGTTAAAAAATAAATGAATACTGTGGCCCATGTTTATGACATAGAGATCAAAGGTAATTTGTAGTCTGCTCAGACTCAGCTCATGATCTTACAACCTATTTTTCAAAAATATGCTTTTGTTGAATTTTTATAAATATTTTTTAAGAATAAATTAATACTGTGGCCCATCTGTGGCAACTGTTTGACATCCAGGTGATTTAGAGCACACAATAACTTAGTTCTTGAACATTTGTTGTGGTGGAATTTTCTGAAATATTTATCAAGACTAACTTGCAACTTTTTGACATATAGTGCCCCTTTAAAGTCTACACCCATCTCAAAATGTCACCTTTTGTTTCCTTAAAACAATAAATCAGACGTATTCTATCTTTATTTACATATTTTACCCTACAACTTCCAAGTAAAAGAAAAAATCTCAAAATAAAAACATATGGCCTCCCGCATGGTCCAGTGGTTACAACGTTTGATGTTGGCCACAGCGAGTTTGTTACCACCAGCCGCGTTGACAAACAAACGAGTCGGCTCTGGTCAGGAGTGCCACCGGGGGCGGCGATTGGCTATCTACCCCACGGAGGGGGGAGGGAAGCTGACAGGATGTACACTGCGCATAAGAGTGGCCCTGTAGTACCGGGTTACGGTCGACGACCTGGCGAGTGCCGTCTCGGAGGAGACGATACTTAGCCTTCGTCACTACCGGTCACAGGGCTACGGCAACAAACTCACATTACTAGGGGGGGATTGACATGAAAATGGCGGGTGTAATTGCCTACTAAAATGGGAGAAAATCAGAAACAAAAATTTAAAATAAAAAAACAGAATAACTTGTATTGGTAAGCAGAGCTGGCCCGTGGCATAGGCAATATAGGCGAATGCTAGGGGCATTGTCCATCCATAGGAGGCACGCCAAATGAGGGAGAGGGAAAAATATAAAAGGGAAAAAGAGAAGAAAAGACATGCAGTGTCGCTCTTCTTTTAACAAAATGTTCTTAATTAAAATATAAATTTTAATTAAGAACATTTTGTTAGGAACTGGATAAGGACCCAGACGCAGATCAGGATAAGGCAAAAGAGTAGTTTAATGGGAAGCAGGGGTCAAACCAGGAATCAGAATCTCGAAGGTACAAAAACGCAAGGCAGAGAGAAGTCAAAAACAGGCAGTCCAAAAAGTCAAAAACAGGAAGACAGATAGGCAAACAAAACAGAATCGCTAGGCAGGCTCGGGGTAGTCAACAGAAGGGTAGTCTCGGAAAAATCAATATACACTGGCTTCGGAAAAGTAGGCTCAGGGAATAAGGATCAGAACTGACCCGGGACAGAACAAGAACACAGAACAGATATACAGTGGGGAAAATAAGTATTTAGTCAGCCACCAATTGTGCAAGTTCTCCCACTTAAAAAGATGAGAGAGGCCTGTATTTTCATCATAGGTATACCTCAACTATGAGAGACAAAATGAGAAAAAAAAATCCAGAAAATCACATTGTCTGATTTTTAAAGAATTTATTTGCAAATTATGGTGGAAAATAAGTATTTGGTCAATAACAAAAGTTCATCTCAATACTTTGTTATATACCCTTTGTTGGCAATGACAGAGGTCAAACGTTTTCTGTAAGTCTTCACAAGGTTTCCACACACTGTTGCTGGTATGTTGGCCCATTCCTCCATGCAGATCTCCTCTAGAGCAGTGATGTTTTGGGGCTGTCGCTGGGCAACACGGACTTTCAACTCCCTCCAAAGATTTTCTATGGGGTTGAGATCTGGAGACTGGCTAGGCCACTCCAGGACCTTGAAATGCTTCTTACGAAGCCACTCCTTCGTTGCCCGGGCGGTGTGTTTGGGATCATTGTCATGCTGAAAGACCCAGCCACGTTTCATCTTCAATGCCCTTGCTGATGGAAGGAGGTTTTCACTCAAAATCTCACGATACATGGCCCCATTCATTCTTTCCTTTACACGGATCAGTTGTCCTGGTCCCTTTGCGGAAAAACAGCCCCAAAGCATGATGTTTCCACCCCCATGCTTCACAGTAGGTATGGTGTTCTTTGGATGCAACTCAGCATTCTTTCTCCTCCAAACACGAGAAGTTGAGTTTCTACCAAAAAGTTCTATTTTGGTTTCATCTGACCACATGACATTCTCCCAATCCTCTTCTGGATCATCCAAATGCTCTCTAGCAAACCTCAGACGGGCCTGGACATGTACTGGCTTAAGCAGGGGGACACGTCTGGCACTGCAGGATTTGAGTCCCTGGCGGCGTAGTGTGTAACTGATGGTAGCCTTTGTTACTTTGGTCCCAGCTCTCTGCAGGTCATTCACTAGGTCCCCCTGTGTGGTTCTGGGATTTTTGCTCACCGTTCTTGTGATCATTTTGACCCCACGGGGTGAGATCTTGCGTGGAGCCCCAGATCGAGGGAGATTACCAGTGGTCTTGTATGTCTTCCATTTTCTAATAATTGCTCCCACAGTTGATTTCTTCACACCAAGCTGCTTACCTATTGCAGATTCAGTCTTCCCAGCCCGGTGCAGGTCTACAATTTTGTTTCTGGTGTCCTTTGACAGCTCTTTGGTCTTGGCCATAGTGGAGTTTGGAGTGTGACTGTTTGAGGTTGTGGACAGGTGTCTTTTATACTGATAACGAGTTCAAACAGGTTCCATTAATACCGGTAACGAGTGGAGGACAGAGGAGTCTCTTAAAGAAGAAGTTACAGGTCTGTGAGAGCCAGAAATCTTGCTTGTTTGTAGGTGACCAAATACTTATTTTCCACCATAATTTGCAAATAAATTCTTTAAAAATCAGACAATGTGATTTTCTGGATTTTTTTTCTCATTTTGTCTCTCATAGTTGAGGTATACCTATGATGAAAATACAGGCCTCTCTCATCTTTTTAAGTGGGAGAACTTGCACAATTGGTGGCTGACTAAATACTTATTTTCCCCACTGTACAAGGAACGAACATAAACACTGAACTAATATACAGGCAGGGAAGGAAAACACAATAGGACTCAGGTGTGACTGGGAGGAGAGAGGGGAGGAACACAGGTGAAAACAATGGGAATCGTTAATCTAATAACGAGGGAATTCGCTAATAGAATAACGAGGGGAAACGAAAGACACGGACTGGGAGTGACAGACACATAGACAATAAACGACCTGGAAGAACAGGCAGACACGTGCATAGTTAGAAGGAGGAAATGCATAGAGAGAATCTGCGTGCGAATGAAAGGGAAAGTGAAAAGCTAACAGGGATACGATAATAAGCGAGAAAGACAGCGATAGTCAGAAGCGTGAGATAATTAGTGATTAGTAGTGTTAGTAACTTAATCTAAATCCCTGATGTTAGTAGATTAGTTGGTTAGTACTATATACATCTAACTAATATATACAAAGTGTAATTAGAAAGTAAGAAGGAAGAAAAAACGAGATTAGAAACGAAGACGGAAAAACCTAAACATTTCCCGAAGTGCAAAAGACAAAGACAAGGAGTGGATCTGGAACAGGAACAATAACAGACGGGGAACAGAACGTGAATGAAACAAGACTCGAAGAATGCTAAATAAACAAAGTACAAAAACAAACCGAACAGACACTCAGAACGTAACAGTACCTCCTCCCTAAGAAACGCCTCTTGGCGTTTCAACCAGAAAAGGCACACAGACAGAAAAACAGACAGACCAGGATACAGATGGGGGAAAGCCAGGCAGACAAGGGTCAAAACACAGGGTGGGAACTAACAGGTCAGGAATAAGGCTAGGCGGAGGGAACTCAGACAGGTAAGGAGCAAAACACGGGACAGGATCTCAGACAGGCAAGGAGCAAAACACAGGACAGGATCTCAGACAGGCAAGAATTTCTCGGAAAACAGGGGTACTACTAGGGAAACAAGGGAAGGGAACTCGGAACTCGGAACAGAAGAAGGGATGCAACAGGGGAGATGGGGGAACAAGCAGGAGGCTGGCACAGGACTTAGGGGACAGGGGACCCGGGGGGAAAGGCAGACAGGTCCGTTGTTTAGGAGCGTTCAATCGGAATGACACCCACTAGTGCTCCTCTCTTAACTAGTGGGCGTTCGCTTTTAAAGGACAGTTGGGGATGAAGTGCCCTGACTCCCTGCAGTAAAGACAGGACCTGGTCGCCATCCTGCGGTTACGCTCCTGACGGGAAAGACGGGCTCGATCCAGCTGCATGGGTTCAGGATCCGGGCTAGATGAGGGAACTGCTCTGGGATGGCTGTTGACCCTGGGAGATGACCTGAATCCGACAGTCCCAGGTCCTGGAACAGCCCCGGAGCTACGCAAACGGCGATGCTCCTGAAACCTGGAATCAACCCGGATGGCCAGGCTGACGAGGTCGTCGAAAGACTCAGGAAGATCACGGGTCAGGACCTCGTCTTTGAGATGTTCGGACAATCCAAAAATGAACACGTCATACAATGCCTTGCTTCCCCAGCCACAGGAGTTGGCCAAAGTCTGGAACTGGATGGCATAGTCCAAGACCGACCTTCCCTCCTGGCGTAGATGGAGCATCTCCCGGGCAGCTTCGTGACCATGTTTGGACCGATCGAAGACCCTCTTCATCTCCTCGGAAAACGGACCGAACCCCTGGCAGTAGGGGAAGGATCCCTCCCACGCAGTGGTGGCCCAGGTCTTGGCGCGACCGGTCAGTTGCGTGATGACGTAGGCAACCCTGGAGATGTCGTTGGGAAACGTTGATGGCTGCAGACGGAAGATGAGCTGGCACTGAGTCAGGAACGCCACGACAACCGCCCGTTCACCTGCGTACCTCTCCGGAGGGCAGACGGGGCTCGTGCACCAGCGCAGAGGGAAACCCGGGTTGAGGTGTAGCGCGCATACTGAGGTGCGGGGTTAGGAGTCGGAGCTCGCAGCGTCAGGGTGAGTTCCGCCAAACTGGAGGTGAGGGTCTGCAGATGTTCGGTGACCGTCTCCAGATGGTGTTGATGCCGTCCGAGCATGGCACCTTGCTGCTCGAGAGCAAAACGCATCTGGTCTGGATCTGCTGGGTCCATCTCGGGTCAGTACGTTCTGTTAGGAACCGGATAAGGACCCAGACGCAGATCAGGATAAGGCAAAAGAGTAGTTTAATGGGAAGCAGGGGTCAAACCAGGAATCAGAATCTCGAAGGTACAAAAACGCAAGGCAGAGAGAAGTCAAAAACAGGCAGTCCAAAGTCAAAAACAGGAAGACAGATAGGCAAACAAAACAGAATCGCTAGGCAGGTTCGGGGTAGTCAACAGAAGGGTAGTCTCGGAAAAATCAATATACACTGGCTTCGGAAAAGTAGGCTCAGGGAATAAGGATCAGAACTGACCCGGGAAAGAACAAGAACACAGAACAGATATACAAGGAACGAACATAAACACTGAACTAATATACAGGCAGGGAAGGAAAACACAATAGGACTCAGGTGTGACTGGGAGGAGAGAGGGGAGGAACACAGGTGAAAACAATGGGAATCGTTAATCTAATAACGAGGGAATTCGCTAATAGAATAACGAGGGGAAACGAAAGACACGGACTGGGAATGACAGACACATAGACAATAAACGACCTGGAAGAACAGGCAGACACGTGCATAGTTAGAAGGGGAGGGAATGCATAGAGAGAATCTGCGTGCGAATGAAAGGGAAAGTGAAAAGCTAACAGGGATACGATAATAAGCGAGAAAGACAGCGATAGTCAGAAGCGTGAGATAATTAGTGATTAGTAGTGTTAGTAACTTAATCTAAATCCTGATGTTAGTAGATTAGTTGGTTAGTACTACATACATCTAACTAATATATACAAGTGTAATTAGAAAGTAAGAAGGAAGAAAAACGAGATTAGAAACGAAGACGGAAACATTTCCAAATATATGTGCATCTATGTGATAGCATTCTAGTCTGAGTAATAGTTAGGTACACCATGTTATTGTTGGCTTAAGTACAGTAAACAATAGTTTTTTTTTACAACATTTCTTGTAATATATATATTTTTCACAACATACTGTATGTCAATATGTCAGGTATATTAGTGTCAATACAGCTGAAGGAATGGGTGGTGTCCAGCTGAATCCCTAGTGCACGCTTCACCTGTGCTGGTTGTGCATTCTTCAGTCTCATCTCATGCAATACCCCAAAACATAATCTTTTGCATTATTATTTGTATAATTACACTGTATTCAAAATATGTATAAAAAGTATATGTATGTAAATAAGATGTGCTACTGTTCTTATCTGTAAGCCAATAGGTAAATTCTTGCTGTAAATTCACCAATAGGTAAGAGAGAGAGAAGATAATAGGAGACGAGACAGGAGGAGGTGTGTGTGCGTGCTTGTGTGTGTGTGTGTGTGTGTGTGTGTTCTGGGGGAGGGCTTGTGTTTACTTGCTGCTCAGTGGACCTGAATGGGAGCCACATCCTACCATCCCTCTGTAACCCTCACCTGCTCAGCACAATGGCTGTGCTCCCAGCGCTGGCCTGTGGCTTTGGATTATGCTACCTTCTCAGCGGGCTTTGTCTCACAGGGTAAGTTCACTCATCTCTCCTACTAGTGTGTGTGTGTTTGTATGTGCACACACACACATATGCATCTGTGTGCCTTTGCATACATGTGTGTGTTTGTGTGTATGTATGTGTGCGCATTCACATGAGAATGTGTGTGTCTGTGCATACATGTGTGCGTGTGCTCGCATGTGTGTATGTTTGTGTGTGTATGTGCACCCATGTGCGTGTATGTCTAATTATGTGGATCAGATAGTCTGCACTGATTGGCATAAAGAGATACAGAGCTGAGCGCATTCCTAGCACTGTAAAAGCCTCCTGATCTGGAAGTCTCTTAGAGCACTAGTCTCCGTTACCATCGGCAGAGCCACTGCCACATAAATCTGCTTTTCACACCAGCCAGAGAAGAAGGAACAGTCTGAAATAATGTTCAGTAGAGTGCTCAGTAATAATGGAACATGGACTTCAGTGTGTTCATTTGTTCTATGCCGTATGTTTTCAATGCCGTAAATGTCTTCTAATTATACATGAATTCGAGAAATGATTAATTATTAAGGATTCATTATTATCCAACTCTGGTGCATTGCTTTCTCATAGTTAGATAAGACTCCATCCATTTGATTGCATCCACAGATAGATTACATTTGGACCATTTTGAGTGAAGGACATTGTGATTTACTGTATCAACTTTATAAAATCCAAATTACAGCCCTACAGCACTCCCATTGTCTCGTTTTAATTAGATTTTTTTCAACGAAGTAGCAGTTAGCAGTTTCAGTCGAGTGATTTGTTCTGAAACCAAATTGCATGGGATGGAGTGCGGGCGATTCTAGTCCCTTTCCCCAATTCTGCCTGCAGTCTGTCTTTGTTAATTTATTGATGTTCTTCGATATCAATTTGCTGTTTCATTTTGCCTCCTTGATAATATCAATAAAAAAGTTAGCTCGAGCCTTTCTTAATTCATTCTTAATTCACTTTGTTGCGCGGGTCTTTAAAAACTTGTCTATCATGACTTGATCCAGACTTAAGTGCGGTTTTCAGAGCAAAGTCACATTTTTTCACCAAATCACATAGCTGCTCGTTAAACCAAGGTTGATTATTCTTAATGCGTCTGTTCTCAACCTTTTTGGTGAATATTTTTTTCATGGTATTAATTGTGCCTATAAAGGATTCACCAGGGCTCTAGGTCATCAGTGAGTAGAACATCACTCCAGTCAATTTGTTCTAGTTTTTTCTCAAATGTATTCATGTCCTTTTTTGTCATTCTGTGGGAATATTTCTTTATGTCTTTTTAAATAAATAAATAAACCCACTTTTTTAATATGCCATTTAGCAGACGCTTTTATCCAAAGCGACTTACAGTTGTGAATGCAAACATTTTTGAACCCACATCCTACACGTTGCCAATGCTGTGCTCTACCAACTGAGCCACACAGAACCACTTTTTACTAGTTTCCATAGTTACATAGTTTCACTTTTCAGCTTCTCTGTTGAGGTGGACAGTGCCCTTGAAGACCTACAGATGGAGCTTATTGACCTGCAGTGTAACACTCAGGCTCAAGATCAGAGATGCACAGGGAGACCAGAGGAAGATTCAGCAAGATGGACAGTTTCTCAGGGAACTACCCCCCTCTTTTCCAGGGCTGTCCAAGACCTTCAAGAGGACCATGTGTCTTTTTGGCAGCACATATATATGTATGTGAGAAACACTTTTCCATCATAAACTTAAACAAGTCAAAGCATAGACCCAGACTGAGTAATGCCCACCTTGCAGAAATCCTTAGGATTTCCACCACTGCTCTTTCTGAGCAGAAGCGCAGCCAAGTATCTGGCAAACACTGACCATATCAATATAGTATGACCAATACAACATGAGTGACTTAAATGACATACAAACAATAACACTGTTTACAAAATCTGTTATGCACATATTATTTTTTTGTACCAGACTTATTTAGAATTATTTGCTAAATAAACCAAGAGTGACTTAAGTTGCATACAGACAATTAACGCTGTTCAATAATAAAGTCTGTCAAGCATATTATTTAGTCTTTTATCTGTTTCATTAGGAAATATGGACGACATACATTTTTTAGGGGATCGGGAATGGGTATGGCCCCCCAGCAGAACAGAAAGTTTGTAATTGGCCCCTAGGAAATTAGAGTTTGAGACCCCTGATCCAAATTGTTATGCATTTCACCCCATTATGAATAAACTGTAATGACAGGGAAAGTTATCATGTTTTTCATTTCCCTAAAGCACTGAAATTGTGGAAACTGGGAGAAGCAATGTGTGTTTGTGGAGTTATTTTAGCAAAAGCATTTGTTACTGATATTTATTTGATAAATTATGAAATGTTCGATAACTACTCGCTAATGTGTTACCATGCACCAACTAGCTAGGTAGCTAGATTAACATTCATTTCCATTAAGGTGAGGCGCTCCACCTCCGCACCTTAGTGGGAAATCCGGGGTTGTCTGCACACACACCTGTTGCACGGTTGCAGTAATCCCAGGGGAAATATAAGATGCACCTGTGTCCTACATCGGGTTGAAGTAGCGGAATGGAAAAGCGTGGAGGAGTATTGAAGAAAGACAGAATTGTGTTATTTGGATTGCTTACTGGATTGATTGGATTGCTTTGAGAACCCTGTTTGTGTACCATTTCCCTTTGTTTCCTATTTGCCGTTGTATGTTGATTTTATTATTGATCTTTGGCTGAGTTGCACCACAACACCCCTGATCCTGCCACATTTTGTGGAGAACACGGGCAGCGCACTGGTGCCTAAATAGTCACTGAACAATAATTAAATCACTACACCGGAAATTGGAAGCTTTACTAAAACAACTTGTGGAAGCCCAGATTGCGCAGCAAGCAATGAACCAGGAGTTGCTCGAAGAACAACGGCAACAAACTGCAATCCTCCGAGTGGTAAAAGGTCGTCTGACCGCAGCTGGAGCCATGACCGCCCACCGCCCCCGAGTGAACCCCAGTGCATTCATTCTCAAGCTGATGGATGATGACGACATCGAGGCTTACTTGCAAACATTCGAAACACCTTGATATTTTTACATGTGAAAACGATTACACCCTGAGACCTCGACAAGTTGTCCGATATCAATAAATAATGTATCCCCTGACAACCTCTTGACCAATCTGAATTGAGTATTTAGCCAAGCAGTAATATAACACAGATTAATCTTTACTGAGTCATTTTCCAATCCAGACTCCCAGAATGTTGGCGCTGTCAGTAAACGAATGTTCTTTAAAAAAACATTTATACTCATAGCAATTGCTACAAGTACACCTATTGCATACTACTACGTAGTATTTGTTTTCATTTTCATTTCATTTTCAACAGTTGTCAACTACAAGTACATATAATTGTTTGCATGTAATGTCACTCAAGCTCTTCAATATTGGAGCATCACAGTAATTTGGGAGCCAACTCCACGAGCGCATGTTATGTGAATCTGCATGTTATTAGGGAGAGAGTTTTCAAAGGGGAGGTGTATGTATCATGGCCAGTCAGTGGTTCAATCGATCACTGTGGTCACATGGTCAGGTCTCAGAGGTGTGACGTCAGAGGGTGTCATGCTGTGTGTTTCAGTATATGTGGTCCCACTGGGTACACAATGCTGTAATGCTGTGTTCTGAAAGACACATTCAGTAATGGATGTAAATGTAGAGAGCGTTTTACAATTAACGCCACAAGTCTCACGCATTTGGATTCTGACTGTTGTTTCTCCCCACTCTTAGATGGACACCTAATACCTCACCCCCGATCCTGTCCCCACATACCCCACCTGTCCACACAACACAGGCACTGTGTACATTTTGACTGCAACTGTTTATTTTATTTGCTGTATGAGTTCCAATCACACTCAATGCAGGGATCCACTCCCAGTTAATGCACATAATGCATACGTGTGCACTTAATGCAGGGTTCCAGTCATACTTAATAGGGTTCCTCCAATTCCACGTGTACGTAACTTCACTCGTAAAAACATGGGGTTGACTCCAATCCTTTATTCCTCTGTAGTTTTAGCGGCATTGGGCATATTTCTGACCAGTGACTGTGCTATATGTTAACACTGCCACCAACAGGGGCTGCCTGGCGTTTGCATCCGCTGCTGTGACTCTAACCTGTGTAACAGCACCTCCCCTGGCATGGAGGGGCACTGCACTACGTTTGCACATTGGTCAGTCTGCTTTTGGTTTGGCTGCAGGTGTAAAATGCATTACCCAGAGTCAAAGATATTGCCATGGTGACACATATTTGGCCACACCCCAAGGAAATCTGCAACACAGCCGACCATCTGCCCTGTGTCCCCCTCACAGGCTAGGATTATCAGAGGAAAAAAAGGGTGGTGTGGTAAAATTCCCAGTGCATGCAGTTGTTACTGTGTTCCCATGCATGATATCTTACAGTGGCTAAATCTAAGATTTTCTTCAAACATAATGTGAAAAACGGGAACTGTGTGCGTGGCAAAAAACTGTTGTGATAATGTATCATATTTCATGGTTAAGGATGAAGGTTGGATTATTCAATAATGAATAACAATGATTCTTATTTATTTTAAAAATATGGAAATTATATATTTTTTTGGCTGTCAAACATACTAGGTTACTGAGATATTGTCATCTTCAACCTGATTGTTTACCAGATACAGTTGATTACCCATATTGTAAATGCTAAGAAGATGGCATACATTTTTGCTAAAGTTAACAGTACCATTATAATGGGAATTTTAGTTTTAAAATCACAGGTATTAGCAGCAGGGGTGGAAGGGCATACCATCAGTGGGAGGCTAGATAAGAGAAATGAGAAAGGAACTGAGAGAAAGAGGCAGAGGGAGGGGAGAGCCTTTGTTACACATCCAGAGAGAGTGGGAGCCCCTATATATATCACGCAGTCTGTGATAATGGTTCACCATTGACTCTGTGGTGCTACATATTACCCCTAATGCAATTCTTTGTGTACTATCCATAATGCAATGCTGAAAATTCTTACCCATAACACATTGTATATTACCCATACTTCAGGCGCATGGGGGCTGTGGGGCTGAAATCGGTATTCAGTGTTTATGTTTATTATGAATTTGCTCAGCAGAGTAGCTCTTATTCATGGTGACTTACATAGCTTATATTTTTGACATGGTCCATTTATACAGCTGGATATTTACTGAGCATATCCACGTGTTCAGGCTGAGCACCATCCTCATAGTGTCAGGAACGGTGTCGGAAAACCAGGCGCGGACCCAAGAATGCAATAATGTTCTTTATTGCAAAAACAACAGGAGCAATCAGGGCAATACAGAAGTCCAGAGAGTAGTCAGGGACAGGCAAAGTTCGTTTCAGGGTCCAGCTGTATCACAGGCAAGCAAGACGTGGTCAATGGGCAGGCGGAGGTCGGTACCAGTAAAGCAGTCCGGAGAACACAGAGAGGAGCAGGGCTGGAACCACAAGGAGCACGAACAGGTGGATAGGGAACGCGACTGAGGCACAGACGAGCACAGGAGCACAAACACAAACACAAACAAGATGAAACAAAACGCGGGAAAACAAAGAAATCGCTGGAAAGTTATGAACGCATAAGCAAAGCACAAGACAATCTGGCAACGAACATGGGAAAACGCATAGCTTAAATACATCAGACATAACCAGAAACAATCAGGCATTAACATGAATGCAGCTGGCTGCGATCAAGCACATGAGGAACAGGTGAAAGGATAATACAATGATGAGACTGGAAACAGGTGAAGCGATAGTGAAAACACGTACTGGACAACCAGGAAAACATGAAATGAACCAAATCATCTATTTGCGGGGAACACGAACACGAGACGTGACACATAGGAACAATATCACACCTGGGATTCGAACATGCAACCTACTGGCTCAAAGCCTGGTTCGACAAACACTGCTTCCAACAGCCTTTCCCTTGTATGTATACCACAGGTGTCAAACTCATTCCATTGAGGGCCGAGTGTATGCAGGTTTTTGTTGCAACCAATGCACTTCCTGTTTTTCACATTAGGGACCTACTCAGGCAGTGGATTGAGTGAGCTAACTCCACCTTGAATTTGTGTTAGTTTGCTAGCTAGTTCAGTGCTCCAGTCTCATCCAACAACGCGTTGTCCAGTCATTGAAGCGGCAGTCAACACGCTAGCCTATGTTACCCTGAAAGCTGACGGATTCATCACGGACTCACGGAGCGATTGTGGACACATACTGTCTGTTAATGTCAATAAAAAGTGTTATAAATTATGTGTGTGAGATTAAATAAGCAAGCTTTATATTACACCTGGCATCGAATTGAATAAGTACACTGGTGTAACATTAGAGAAAGTTTGTTCTTTTATTTGACTGAAAATTAGCACAGGCACAAAACTCAGACAACTTGACCGACTTAACTTACTACAGTGGGGTTCGGCAGTGTGAGGAAAACGTGACATTATGTAGATATTGTAACGGTGAGCAGTTAGCTTAGCCACCAACAATGCTAATTAACGTATTCGTCATATTGTGTGTGTTGTCAGCGGTTACCATTTCTGATTATGAACTTTTTTGTTTGTTTGTTTTGCTCTTGTTTATCTGGCCTACACTCTCCTATATTGAAATGTAATGTACTGTATGAATCTGTAACTGTCCTGTATCAATCTTTCACCTGCCAAGGGACAATAGATGAAAACTATAGCTCTCAAGCTAGTTTCAGTCTGGATTTAGATCAAAAGACAGTACAGAGATCACTATAGTGAAGGTCCTTATGAGTTAAGATTAACTGCTGACACTAACAATATTGTAGCAAGCGTGCGCGAGGTGATGTATCAAGAAATGCACAGTCCTGCTGCGTTGCAAAAATGGCTACTCGAATAGGCAATTTATTAAAAGGCGATAAATATCTGTGTTCCATACACCGCACAACTCCAGATAATATCTGGCAAACTTTTGCTGGTACAGACACATCCTGAAAAAAACACTCCAGACCATTAAACTTCTTTACTAGTCAGCACAAAAACCAGGAAGTAAACTCAGTCAAAGAAACACTTGCTCGATGACGAACACTTTTGCCCTGAATTACATGGAACCACACTAAACAGTATAGGCACACCAGCCAGCTAACACACAAAAACTATAACAATAACACATGTAACACAGTTAACAACACAATAACGTAATTAACACAGGGGGCGAACAAACATACAAATACACTGGATCGCTACAATATGTTAGTTCTTATTCTTTTAGATCCAAGTGCTGCCCTTGACACGATTTATCATGGTATATCAATCAATCGTCTTGAACACTGGGTAGGTCTCACTGACAGAGCTCTTCAGTGGTTTAAAACTTACATAACTGGTAGAAAATATTTTGTCAGTCTAGGTGTCTATGTTTCAAAGAAACATGATTTAGTATGTGGTGTTCCTCAAGGATCCATTCTTGGTTCAGTCCTTTTCTCTTTATATATGCTATCATTGGGCAATATTATTCGTAAACATGGCAGACGACAAGTTGCAGACGACACACAATTATCTGCTGAGCCAAAAGACCCCGATGCCTTAAATCCACTGGATGAGCTGTTTATATATTATTGCAGACTGGATGACCCAAAATGTTCTTAAGCTGAATAGATAAAACTGAAATTCTCATTGGGCCCCAGTGGAAAGAAGGGAAGAATTACAAAGTAAACTTGCATTTAGCTGCACAGGTCAAACCAGAGAGTGAAAAATCTTGCTGTAATTCTAGACAGTTTTAACAAAGTTTTAAATGTCACATTAACTACATAACCAAAGATTATTTTTTTCATCTTATATAGCTCGGGTTAGCTCTGGAATATAGCTCGGGTTAGTCCTTTCCTCTCTTAAAGATGGCAAGAAGTTGAAACATGATAAACTGCAATTAGTGCAAAATGTTGCTGCTAGAATTTTAACAAGAACATGAAAGTCTGAACATATCACATCCATTCTGGTGGAATTGCATTGGCTCTCTGTATCTTTTATAATTGGTTTTAAAATACTTGCACATGTTTACAAAGCTCTGAATGATTTAGCACCATACATTTCTAACTGTTTATCTTTTTATGTTCCAAGCAGATCACTTAGATCATCTAATGCTTTGCTACTAAGTGTTCCCCATATGAATCACAGAAAACAGGTGAGACTGCATTTTGCTTTTATGGTCCAGAAGCTTGAAATGTATTACCTTTTGAAATCTGTCAATAAATGTCTTTGTACAATTTTAAGAAACATAAAATACATAAAATATTTGGCTCTTTGAATCACAATTTGTTTAATTTGATAAATTGATTGGCAGAAGTCTCAAATACAAATTAATCATTTAAATTTAATTAATCATTCATATAGCCTATTTCAAGCCTTGTTACTGACGCAACCAAAATGTCCAACAGATGGTGCCATTCTCCTTTAGTACACAGCTATAAAGCTTCACTGAATTCAAGGTGTTTAAAATTGCTCCTGCCTATGCTGGCTTGCTATGAAGGATTACTATCAACCGTGTGTGTGTATTTGTGACAGTTTATGAGAGCTAATTTCCTGCATTTCTGTGACTTCTGAGAGTTAAAATAACCCCCCAAAATTATATTTAACGTATTTAAGTGGAATTTAAATTACATACAATTCAAATACTATATAAAATTAAATACTATTAAATTCATACAATTTATTATGACTATCTCATTTGTTTATTTCGTGAATGATGTCCACCTTTAAAATATTATATTTACAATTCTGCTAGGACTGTAATTTCTGTAGCTTAAAGTTTTTTTACACATTTATTTTACAAGTTTTTTCTGACAAATTCTGAATTGTTCAGTACTTTAACAAGCCAATATGAAAACAAATTCTTAAAACATGGTTTTGCAGAGCATTGATATGTGTTTTTTAACACATCAGTTTATATAATCAAGAAAATAGTCAATTTATGATATGACTTTCATGTCTGTCATCTCCTATTGCAATTTCAGGGTTAATTAGAATTCAAAGCATTATAGAATTCACAGTACTTTTAAATAGTGCTCGCGGTCACTGAGGCTCTACAATTGGCAAAGTCTCAATCACTCAGCTGCATTCAACACCGTGGACCACCAGATCCTTCTCTCATCTCTCGCCGATATGGGAATCTCTGGATCTGGAGGGAATCTCCCTCTCCTCTCCCCACACCCTCTCTACTGGAGTCCCACAGGGCTCGGTGGTAGGCCCCTCCTACTCTCCCTGTACACCAAATCACTTGGTCATCATCTCTGCTCATGGTTTTTCATATCACTGTTATGCTGATGACACTCAACTCTTTCTCTCCTTCTGAGACCCAGGTGCCAACGTATATCTCTGCATGTCTGGCAGACATCTCTGCCTGGATGTCCACCCACCACCTGAAGCTCAACCTGGGGAAGACAGAGCTGCTCTTCCTCCCAGCAAAGGGCGCCCCGATGATTGATGCTTCAATCACCGTGGAAGGCTCCATAGTGTCTCCGTCCCAGTCTTCCAGGAGCCTTGGAGTGACCCTGGATGACCAGCTGTGCTACTCGAGCCACATCGCAGCAATCACCCAGACCTGCTGATTCTCCCTCCAAAACATCGGGAGGATCTGACTGTTCTTCACCCAAGAGGCCACACAACTGCTGGTCCAGGCCCTGGTGATCTCAGGTCTGGAATAGTGCAATTCCTTGCTGGCAGGCCTACTGTCCTGTGCCATCAAATCACTGCAACTGGTCCAGAATGCTGCCGCATATCTGGTGTTCAACCAAACCAAGTTCATGCATATCACCCCTCTACTCACCTCTCTGCACTGACTCCCTATCGCAGCATGCATGAAATTTTATTCAGGTTTATCAAGCTGCTAGAGGAACTGCTCCCTCCTACCTCCAGTAACTTATCACACCCTACACCCCAGCCAGACCCCTCCACTCTACCTCCTCTGGCAAACTGACTGTCCCATCCCTCTGGGTGCCCGGTAGCCACTCCTCGCGGTCTCGCCTCCTGTCTGTCCTGACCCCTCGGTGGTGGAACGATCTTCCACACTCAGTCAGGACCGCGGAATCCCTGGCCATCTTCCGTAAGACACTCAAAACCTACCTCTTCAGACTCCACTACCACTGACTCTGTACATTTTTACAAATGTAAATGTAAATATCATATTCCACATTGCCCTTTTTCTACTGCTGCCAGTGAAGTAATGAATCCCTGAGCATTATATTACACCTCCACCCATCTCTCCACCCATATCTTCATCTGAGATGGCCAGTTTAGAGAGGAGCACAGAGTGCAGTGGTGTTTTCTGCAGGACGTTTAGCTTCTCAAGGGTACCTTTAGATGATGATCTGTAAATGATGTCTCAAGTATAGGGAGGATGGTCATCTGAACCAAATATCAAGGATTAGCTGCCAGAAAATAACGCTGATATGTTCAGACTTTAAAACCTGAAAGCACTGACTACTTGTATGCTATTCTTTGAATCTACTGAATAGATATTCTATACTCTTAATAGATTTACAATGACCAATTGATTATTCACATATTTATCTCTTTAAACTCTCGGTTTGTGTTGAGGAGGAGATATTTGAAGAAAACAAGTAGAAGAGAGAGCAAAGCAGAATTTTACAATATGTTGAGCGCACGTTGATATTGCTTCTATCTACTGACTGCACAGTACTGTCCTGACTGAATTGAAACACAAGCAGGAATGTCTGGAACTGAATGGTGAATGTGTTGATATAAATATATATGATGGAGAAATAAGAATGAATTAAAATACTGTAAATTAGCCAGGTGACTATTAGGTAGCCTACTCTAATGTGCAAAAACATTATGGATCAATAACATTTTAAAAGAAATATACTGACAACCAGGATGGCCAGTCCACTTGATAGATAGATAGATAGATAGATACTTTATTGATCCCCAGGAGGAAATGCGGTTGTCTTACAGCAACATAGAAACAATAGACATCACACAAAGATAAATAAATAAATAAATATACCAGACAAGCAGAACACCTCATTAAAACAATCAGTCAATCAATCGATTAGCACGATCAATCGGTAGGCTTTGCCCTTGTGTTATTAAAAGTGCGAATTGCAGCAGGTAAGAAAGAGCGCCTAAACCACTCAGTGGAGCACTTGGGAGCAGTGAGATGACCAGTAAAAGAGGACATGTGGCTCACAGGACAGGGTGGAGAGGGTGCAGACTATTCTGCATGATGGCCCTGGTCTTCTTCTCCACCCTGCTCTGAATC
>JAINUG010000967.1:0-38897 GCA_029706075.1 Aldrovandia affinis | reverse complement strand
TTTAGTGCAAGAAAAGGTTTGAAGCCTTTCTTTAATGTTTTTTTTACAGTAGAGTACTGTATGTACATAGTTACTTTTATTATTACTGTATTATTATTAATATTGCAGTATTGTTATTATTACAGTATTATTATGTACTGAATGTTACGTTTAAGATGTTTTATTGTATTTGGAAGTGTTTCATATGCACAGAAAGGTCAAATAAATACCATACTAAGACAAACATTTGACTAAGTGACGATTAATAAGAACTGTATGTACCTGTTCCGACTTACATACAAATTCGACTTAAAGACAGACTTAAGAACATAAGAACATAAGAATACATAATGATGAGAACGGGCGTTCGGCCCATCTTGGCTCATCATGTCCTAATCTAAAGAACATCTAGTACTACATCTAGCCTGGCCTTGAATAGCCCGAGCGTTTCTGCCTCTCTACCCTGACCTGGCAAGCTGTTCCAGGCATTGACAACTCTCTGTGTAAAGAAAACTTCCTAATATCTGTGCGAATTTGCCTTTAACTAATTTCCACCTGTGGCCTCTTGTTCTGCTGACCCCATTTATCTTAAAAAATCTTTGGTATTTTACTTTGTTAATCCCTTTTAGGAATTTAAAAACCTCAATCAAATCCCCTAAGTCTGCGTTTGCTAAGTTTAAATAAATTGAGTGCCTTAAGTCTATCATCATAACTTTTACCTTTCATACCAGGTATCAGTTTAGTTGCCCTTCTTGGACTTTTTTTCAAGAGCTTCAATATCTCTCTTGTAGTGCGGTGCCCAGAACTGCACACAGTATTCTAAGTGCGGTCTGACAAAGGCGTTATATAACATTAATATAACCTCCTTTGATTTGTACTCTATACTTTTTGCTATGTATCCCAGCATCCTGTTGGCTTTTTCACTGCTGTAGCACACTGCTTTGATGCAGATAGGCTTTGATCCACTACAACTCCTAAATCCTTTTCAAATTGAACACCTACTAACTTTTCTCCTCCCATAAAATACTCCCGTCTAATGTTTTTATTTCCCACATGCATTACTTTACATTTAGCAATATTGAACGTCATCTGCCATGTATCTGCCCATTTTTGGATTTTGTTTAAATCATCTTGGATTACATTTGTCGATTCCAAACTGTTTGCCAACCCCCCAAGTTTAGTATCATCTGCAAATTTAACTATTTTGCTACTAATGTCCATATCCAGATCATTTATGTAAATAAGGAAGAGCAGAGGTCCCAGCACCGATCCCTGCGGGACACCACTGCCCACAGCACCGAGGTCAGATTCGGCCCCACCTACTGTTACTCTTTGTATTCGCCCTTGCAGCCAATTTTTAACCCACTGTGAAACTACTCCTACAATTCCTACTGATTTCATTTTAGCAATGAGCCTCTCATGTGGTACCTTGTCAAATGCTTTCTGAAAGTCCAAATATATAACATCATAAGCCTGGTTCAGGTCAACACACTTTGTAGCCTCTTCGAAAAGTCCAGGAGGTTTGTTAGGCATGACCTCCCTTGAGAAATCCATGCTGGCTCTCCCTTAAAATACTATTATTTTTCAAGAATGATTCCAACTTATCCCTAATAATACATTCCAGCATTTTACATGCGATGCAAGATAAACTGACAGGCCTATAGTTCCCTGGGTCAGTACGGTCTCCCTTCTTATATATTGGAATTATACTACCCTGCTTCCAGTCATCTGGTATTTCTCCAGTGATTATGGATTGACTGAAAATATCTGTCAATGGTTTATATATAATTTCCCCAAGTTCTTTGAGTACTCTGGGATATATGCCATCCGGGCCTGCTGCCTTATTTGTCTTAAGTTTTTGTAGTTTTTGTAGTACTTCTACATCCCTTATCTCAAAGTCCTCCAGAACATTCCGTACCTTGTCTATACATTTAGGCATATTTATAACCTCTTCTCTAGTAAAGCTCTCCACAAAGTAACTGTTTAGTGTGTTTGCAATGTCCTTATTATTATAAACCAAAGTTCCTTCCTTATTCTTAATGCACTTAACCTCATCTTTAACTTTCCTTTTTCTACTACAATATTGAAAAAACTTCTTAGGGTTACTTTTTGCATCTTGGGAAATTTTAATTTCAAACCGCCTTTTAGCTGATCTTATTTCCTTTTTAGCCTTAGCCCGCATATTACAATAATCTAACTTGTTTCTCTCTGAGTTATCCTTTTATATACTCTATACAGTCGTTTCTTTTGCCTCAAAATCACCCGTAAAGATTTAGTCATCCATTGTGGAGACTGTTTTTTCATCCTATTTTTCCTTACTTTGGGGATGAATTTACACTGTACATCTACAATAACCCTTTTAAATATAGTCCATTTTTCATTCACAGTTCTGCAATCTAGAAGTTTAACCCAATCTATATTACTTAAATTCTCTCTCATTTTATTAGTCAGCTCGTCTAAAATTTAAAATTCGAGAGTTAGAGGAGGCTGTCTTAACTTGCCAAAAAATATCAAAAATAACTGCACTGTGGTCACTTGCTCCTATTGGTTCTCCTACCTCTGTGCTGCAAATTCTATCAGGATTGTTACACAAAACCAGATCCAGTATTGATTTCCCTCTTGTAGGCTGAGTAACAGACTGTACCAAAAAGCAGTCATTGACCATATCTATAAACTCCTCTTCACATTTGCCCTGACCTGTCACTATCTCCCAATTGATAGAGGGGTAATTGAAGTCGCCCATTATTATCGTCTCTCCTTCAGCACAGATTTGTTTTATGTTATCAAAGAGCGTACTATTTATGTTACTATCTGAAGCTGGAGGTCTATAACATACTCCTATATTCAGGCCCTTCTCACGATCTCCCAATAATCTAATCCAGATGTCCTCACAAGAAACTAATGGGTTTATACCTGGAATTTCCTGCACATTAAGATTGTCTTTCACATAAAGGGCCACTCCCCCTCCTCTTTTATTCGTTCTATCCTTCCTAAACAATTTGTACCCCTCTACATTATATTCTTCCCCATCCGCTGCGCCAAGCCATGTCTCTGTAATCCCAACAATGTCATAACCCCCATTTAACATGACAGTCTCCAGTTCCAAAAATTTATTTTTACACTTCTCGCATTTAAACACATGAGCTTCAAAGCCTTGCTCACCCGTACGTTGCTACTGTTTCTACTATTCCTCTCCCGCTCCCTCACTCCCTTCCATCCCAAGCCACACTTGCTAAAATGTTGTTTACTCAAGACTTTATTCATGCTTTCCCTGTTATATGTAGTCTTGACAGACTCCATCTGGGCAGTCTGCACCACCCTACTCATTTCGCTCTCTATCCTCCCTGCCCCCAGAATCCCTAGTTTAAATAATCCTGCGCTACCCTAAGCATACGCTGCCCCAGAGCATAGGTACCCATCCGGTTCAGGTGTAACCCATCGGGCTTGTATAGGTCACCCCTGTTCCAGAAGAAGTCCCAGTGCTCAATAAATCTATACCCCTCTTTCCTACAGAAGGATTGTAGCCACGTGTTAAACCTATAGATAAACTTCAGCTTCCCTCTGCTTGCACGTGGTACTGGTAGAATTCCCGAGAAGACTACCGTGGAGGTTTTGCTCCTAATCTTTGCTGCTAGATCCTCAAATTTATCTTGCAGGACCTCCAACATGCCCTTTCCCATGTCATTGGTCCCTACGTGGACCATGACCACTGGATCCCCTTCTGCTTTGGCCAGGAGCTTGTCCACACGCTCAAGGAGATCTCCAACCTGGGCACCAGGCAGGCAACACACCGTGCGAGTCTCCTTGGCCTGGGAACAGACTATGCTGTCCGGATCTCGTTCGTAACCCGGGGACTGCCTGTATTCGAGTTACTGTGTTATAACAACTCGAGTTATAGTGGTATAACGTCATAATTAATTCTAGTGCGGATATAAGCTGTCATTCAACCAAAGTCAGGGCTTTATAACATAACTATAGATCAGGGGTATTCAAATCCGGGCCTCGAGGTCTGCAATGTCTGCAGGTATTTGCTCCAACCACACACTACACCACCTGATTTCACTAATTAGCTCGCTTCCTGGACCAAGGAGGTAAACTAATTATTCGAAATCAGGTGGTGTAAGTGCGTGGTTGGAGCAAATACCTGCAGACACAGCGAACCTCGAGGCCTGGATTTGAATACCCCCGCTATAGATAGCTGGCCACAGCCTAACAGTGTACAACTGTACATCATTCAGATGATCAGAACAAAAGTAAACTATTGGAGAATGGTATTTAGCTAACAAGTCAAACAACCGAGCTTAGTTAGATTATTAGCTAGCTAACGTAAATTAGCTTAATTAAATAAATGATCTAGCTCGTAGCTAGCAAGACCACATTCCAGTTGGCTAGCTATCTCGCTATGTGTAGTTACAAATCGGCTATGTGTCTTATTAAAACAGAATCATCAATTTACTTGCAGCACAAAATCCGTTGTAACTAGCTGGTTCTGTGTTAGGTGCTAGCTAGCAAACGTTACGGCAATACAAGGCTACATAGCTAGCTAACTTACCAGCAATTGAGTTTCTTTATGCTGTCGAGGTCCGACGCTTTTGCCCTGGCAAGTACTAATTTTCGTGTTAGTTTCATTTTAATGACACAATATTTGCGACTGCTATCCTATATTATTTTAATAGTGTCTGAGTCGATGGTTTTGCTACGATGTTTCCAGACCACGACCAGCGCTCTCAGTGCAGTTGTTTACAGCGAGAGATAGCGCGCATGCGCCTTTGTGTGGCTCACAAGCGTCTATAGCAACGGTCTGGTTGCTGACGACTTTGTTAACCCACTATATCGTCACCTAACCCTTCTGTTATGTTAGGGTCCGCCAGTGACCCATTTCAAGTTAAAAATTATATAATAACTACCATCTAGTTTTTTTTTTTTTTAACAAGGCTTCATGATATCCTCCACAACAGCTATATAAACACTACAAAACTGATTTTGACCATTTTAGACAATTCTGAAGGTCTCTCTAAAAAGTGTATGCTCTGGTATTCTGGTTCGCCGTGACCCGTTTCAAGTTCAAATTATATAATAACTACCATCTAGTTGTTGTTTTTTTGGAACAAGGCTTCATGATATCCTCCACAACAGCTATGTAAGCACTACAAAACTGAATTTGACCATTTTAGACAATTCTGAAGGTCTCTATAAAAGAAAGTGTATGCATCTATTTCGGGTCCAGGAAGACCCAGCAGTGCATTGAAATAATGTGTCTTGGGGCCTTGGGGCCATAAAATAAAATAACAACAGGATTGTATGGTTATGAATGCATAATAAGTTAGTTATGATGTAGTAAAAACAATATTGGATGATAGTCATTGTTTTTGTGTGTTTTGGACTGAGTTCAATCATGGGTCAAAATTGGCCCGCGAACACACGGGACAGAAACACCTTTCTAACATATCACAAGGGTAATGGCCTAAGTCATATTTTCTAGTTTTTCAAAAAACGGAATAAACTTAACCAAATATAGAATATATGATATTTATGAATCATTTCACACAAAAATGTTATGACAATATATGACTATTGACATACAAATAATGCTGTCTGCCAATTATGTAACATAAGAGGATTAGATTACTTAGGCCAATTTACGAACATGCCGTTGTGATTTAGGCTATTTTAAACCTGACTTAGGCCAAATTACTTCTGGAGTAAGTGACTTAGGCAAAACAGTGCACTTCTTTTATTCCCACTACTGTGACAGACCATGAGACGAGCCCTGAGTCATGGAAATAACCTAATTTATCCGGTAGTTTTTCTTGCTTCTTGAAGCAGCCGCTGTCTTGAAAGCTTTTAAAATTGCCTAAGTCACATTGTCTTGTCACTTAGGCAAAAAATAAAATGGCCTAAGTCACACTCTTGACGTAGGCCATTATACTACCGGGGTAGGAACAGCATGATCTTTTCAATTAAGGATGTAGGCAAGGTGGCCAGCATCATGAAGAGATGACTTAGGCAAAAAAATCATTTTCCTCAAAAAATGACTTGGGCCATTATTTTAAGAAGGTGACGATATGTTTGCTGGGCTAGCTAGAGCAGACAATAGGGGTGGGCAGATTGATACCAAAAGTATTGATACTACCAATACTAAGTCTTGTTTTGAGTATCGACACTGGCGTCAATAGGATCGATCAATTTGTTTAAGCAGATTAGAAAAATCCATGAGCAAGAGAACTTGGAGCTGCAACAGAAAATAAGGGAGGAGGAGGAGGGAAATGCCCCAGCACCCAGACCCATGAGGGAGAGTTCACTGGCAGAGTCTTTTCAGAGAGGCAAAGAATATCCAACTAGTAGTGAAATTAATATTTTAGTCAAATTTGATCTTCATGTTGGTTAATGTTACATTTTCAAACTGTAATTGGTCATCATTAGCTGTTACTGTAGCAGACTATTCAGCCATCCAAATAATATATTCAGCCCTTTGAAACTTGTTATCTAGCAGACAACAAATGAGCAAAACCTCCGTGAAGTTCGCACCCCAACCATGATTAAAAAAAATTAAAGTCTTGTTATTAGTGTAGCGGTGGACGCCACGTAATCAAGAGTTATGATACTTTGCTTTTCCATTGCAGTACAACTTCTTTATTAAAATAAAGCATGTAGCACATGGGAAGTACAGAGCAAAAGCACAGAATCACAAGGGCCACACTTGCAACCCATTCACCCACAATGATGGTTAGTCGGCACATATACACATTCACACATCATTCGCAACAGGGGAAAAGAGGCTTTCATTCCAGACATATGTGGTTCTTTACATTAGAACCTTTACACATTTATTAAGATAGCTAGCTAATAATCTTACGTTTAGCTGGCCGCAAGGGCCTCTGGGACATGTTTCCTAGGTATAATATCCTGTAGCTAGGATATCTGATGGCTGACATGACAGCTCATTTGCATAAGTGAGAGGTCATGATCAGACGCTTGATGCATGGCACGACACAAGATCGACGCTGCAATAAACGACAGTTGATTGTTACTACGCCTCTTGTCAGTTTAATACACAGCCAAAGTATTACACTAGGTAACTGTTAGCCACCTAGCTTGCTATACCCAAAGTACAATGGAGGTCAGCTAGCATTTCCATAGCTAGGCCCGTTACACTACCCCCCCATTTTAAGCATCCTTACATTTTACACTTCATGGCTGTCTGCGACGCCTTCTTTGCTTACACAGATGCCGCTAACGAACACAACGCCAGATACATCCCACCAAACTTCACCGACTCCCTATCTGCCGGTGAGCCTCAGCCAGGGGAATGGAGAAGACAGGTCGCAGGCTACACAAACCTGCTCGCGCCAGGGTGCCAGTCTGCTTGCAGTGCCAGAGCCACATGGGCTGCCTTTGCTGTATGGAATGAGCTGATGGGATTCTTCCAGTCCCCACAGGGACTTGTGCCGTGGCAGGATGCGATAATCAGGAAAGGCCAACTAAACTGAACACAGGTCTATTGATACCTTGTCCTGAATACATTTTAATACTTTTTTACCCCACTAAAACCTTTGTCTGTATATTTTTGGAAAGCTTTTAAGCCACAATTTGCAATTGTTTACAGTGCCAATTATGTTGATGTACAATTATTTTGGAAGTGTAGGACTTCTAGATGACAATGCTTTGTTTGCATCTTTCTCACTCCACCACAACTCAATACAACCCTGTGAGGGTTGGTGGTGATAGGCGCCACTCGCAGAAACCCTAGGGCAGGGGTCTTCAACTCCAGGCCTCGAGGTCCGCTGTGTCTGCAGGTATTTGCTCCAACCACGCACTACACCACCTGATTTCACTAATTAGCTCGCCTCCTGGACCAAGGAGGTAAACTAATTATTCTAAATCAGGTGGTGTAGTGCGTGGTTGGAGCAAATACCTGCAGACACAGCGGACCTCGAGGCCTGGAGTTGAAGACCCTGCCCTAGGGGATCAAAAAGTTAGACTGAACCAATCTAACCACTAGCTCTGCAAAACAGAGAAATTGGGGAAGACAATAACCAGGGAGGAACGGAAAATCTCACCCAACGGGTGGCTACAAGTGTCTGAAAACACAAAGGCTATGATAGCCAAACGAACAAGTTTGTAACCTGAACCAGTAGAACCGAACTGAACAAAAGCAACCTGAGTCAAAGCACCGACTAGCAGGCAAGGTTCTTTATTATAGTTACAACTAAATAAGTTCGTATGTTTAAGACACGAGTTTCCCAAAACAATAAAGGCTAGGAGAGCCGAGAGAACATGATTGTAACCCGGAAACAGACCAACAGACTGAACAACAGGAACCCGAACGAAAAGCGCTTAATAGCGAGCAGGGTTCTTATTGTAGTGTACAATTACACATGTTCCTTAGTTTACATAACACCAAAAGTTCCGAGCGTCCGCGAAAAGCTAGGAGAGCCACAGAACCACATTGCAACCCGAAACAGTCGAAGTGACTGAACTGAACGGGGCGGCAGTGTTAGCGTAATGGTTAAGGAACTGGGCTTGTAACGCAAAGGTTGCAGGTTCGATCCCAGGTGGGGCACTGCCGTTGTACCCTTGAGCAAGGTACTTAACCTGGATTGCTTCAGTAAAATATCCAGCTGTATAAATGGATTGTATGTAAAAGACATGTGAAACTGTAAGTCGCTCTGGAGAGCGTCTGCTAAATGCCTAAAATGTAAAATGTAAAAAATGAACAAACGAAACCCAACAAAAAGCCCATAACAAACGAGCAAGGTTTCTAATGAAGGTACAATTTAAATAAGTATTATGTAAATACCTGAACCAATAGTTCTGAACGTCCGAAAACGCGAAGGCTAGGAGAGCCAACAGAACAATGATGTCACCCGAAAACAGCCGAACTGAACTGGCTGAACAAAACGAAACCAAATGAAAAGCGCTTACTAGCGAGCAAAGGTTTCTATTTGTAGATGACAAGGAAATAATTTATTATGACCAGACATAACCAAAAGTTCTGTGCGTCCGAAAACGTGAAAGGCTAGGAGAGCCAACAGAACAAGGTTGTCACCCGAAAACAGTCGAACCGAATGTTAAGACCTGACCCAAAAGTTCTGAACGTCCGAAAACGCGAAAAGGCTAGGAGGGCCAACAGAACAATCTGGTAACCCAAAACAGTCGAACTGGCTGAACAAAACGAAACCAAATGAAAAGCGCTTAATAGCGAGCAAGGTTTCTATTTGTAAGTGACAAGTAAATAATTTATTCTGACCAGACATAACAAAAAGTTCAGATTTGCTTCAATGTTTGCTGTTGCAAAAGGCTATTCCTTGTATCAAGAGCTCTGTCAATGTAGTTGAGTGATACAAATTGTACATAGTAGCTTTTACTAGAAATGAAAATCAATTGCAAAGTTTTATTTTTATTTTTTAAACAGTGCTCCATAACGTGCAAAACAGAACAATTCACAACTGCAATTTAACAGCTCTTCATAAAGTGCATAAAGTTATTTGGCCAATCTTTCCTGAAGCTGGTTCATTTTGTACCGTGATGATTTTGTAACAAATGATGCTAGCTATCTATCGTTATGGTGCGTTCCAAGCAACTCGTAACTCGTGTTTTTCCCACCTAAAGTCACGACTTACGACTTCGTAGCGTTCCAGGGCAAAGTCACGGATTCTGACGTAACTTGCCCAGGAACCAATAGAAACATAAACAACCAAAATGGCGGACCGTGCGACCTTTTTGATGATTTATAATCAATTCTACAGTCAAAGGTGCCGGCAGATTGCTCATTTTTACAGAACGGAGGAGGAGAGACTGCGCAATTGTTTGATTTGTCATTCATTTATATGGTTAACTACCTACGTACAAATGTGTTTAGCCTATATGCTAGCTAGCTACCGATTGTATAAGTATGTTTGATTTGTCATTCAAAAAAAAAGCCCCGTTTTATAAATTAAGACCTCGAGTCTCGCGTCTTTATTAAACACCGTGTTTTTCCCGCCTTCTACCCGTGAAAGTGACTTGGAACGGTAGTCAAACCCGTAACTTCCCACTCATGAACTCGTACTGGAGGGAGCTACAATGGTAATAAATTGTATATTACATAATTTTATTTATTGACATGATCAATATTTCGCCGTTTGCACAGTCATGTTTAGCCCCTTTTCGGGGGCTAGGTCAAGTTCAGGTTTACCGTAGTAGCTAATGATATCTAGCTAGCTAGCACTAGCTATTTCTTATCGTGCCATATTTCATACACATCAGATTGCAGTACATAATCGTGTGTATGTAATTTTGATTACAACGTGCAAATTTACTTAATGTTGCCCTAAAGTTATCTTTTGTCGATTTCTTACCATTCACAAGAACCTCAGTTACTGTAGATGCCATATTCGTTTTGATGCTGTGTGATGCTGTGTGACGTCAAAGTCGTGAGTTGGGAGTACATCGATCTCGTACGAGTTCACAGGTGGGAAGTTACGAGTTTGACTACGCGTTCCGCGTCATTTTACGCGTAGAAGTGGGAAAAACACGAGTTACGAGTTGCTTGGAACGCACCATTACAAGTGCAACTGGGCATTCCACATTTTGAGAAAAAAATGGGGAATAAAAATATGTTCAAAAAATAATACATTAAAAAGAAAATATGTTGCATGGAATTGATTCATTTTATTGAAAACAAATGGGCATTAGCAGACTTGAGGCTACCCCCAGCAAATATACTACAGTTTAAACATGGGGTCCAGTCCTGCTACCCCCCAGCAAACACACTATAGCTACTTAAATAGCTGTTCCCCTGTTTTTTAGTAAAAATGCATTGGGCATGGGTGCTGATCACATCACTGTGGGAGTCTGACTGACAGAGAGATAAAACCTGTCACTACCACTTTAAGGGTGAATTCTTCATTTTAGCATAAATCTCAGCCTGAACTTGCTATTCATTTAATGCCCACACAAAAGAAAACAAACTAAAGACATAGTAAATATGGCCAATGCTAATAGTCCGGAGTGTAAGACGGCTGAAGCCCCTGATCTGAGATCACTAAAGAGGGATAGTGGGGATGATATCTGGGACTGGAAAATGCTGAGATTTGCTTTTTTAGTGGTGGGTGGTGGACAGAGGGGGCTTGCTCTAGAACAGGGGTCACCAACCTTTTTGAAACTGAGAGCTACTTCATGGGTACTGAGTCATACGAAGGGCTACCAGTTTGATACACTCTTCTGAAATAACAAATTTGCTCAGTTTGCCTTTAGTTATATATGATTATTAATGATAAATGATACTCATCTATGTGAAGACACTGATCACGTTAATGATTTCTCACAATAATTATCAACAATGACTTAACAAGGTGGGAAACAGATAATATCAATATTCAACACTTTTAGACGCAGCTCACTGGTGAGTTGTGTTATTTTTAGAACAGGCCTGCGGGCAACTCATGTGGTCCTTGGGGGCGACCTGGTGCCCGCGGGCACCGTGTTGGTGACCCCTGCTCTAGAACATGCACATATGATTTAAATTCACATACAGTTCATATACCCCTTTAGAATGAAACTGGCAATCAGTTCTATTTTTATGGAAAGAAAAAGAACACTTTACCACAAATCTCAAATTATGCTAAATTGAATGTACACTGAAGCCCTATTTGGATCTAATATGCCAAATCTTCCCATTCACATTTCACTAAATAAGACTCATGCTCGTCTCGTACTAAAGATGTCGTGGTTGGAGTCCTGGTCATTTTAGCTGAGATAATACAGTATGTTCTCATCGCTGAACTCCTGCAGCCTGGTAAGAATGCTCAGAGGGTGAAGGCTTTGCTAGGCCATCTGCATTATCACTGACACCCATTTGCGCTCTCTGGTAATGCGCATGAAGTGATGATTACATGGAGGACTCTTTAACCTCCGTACGATGAGGAATTGTGCTTTTAAAAAACGAAGGAAAGAAGGGATTAAGACGTTTTAATGGATGATGAGAACACACCGTATTATCTCAGCTAAAACGACCAGGACTCCCATATCCATTTAAAGTTAAAGAAAAGGTACTCCCAAGTATTACAACCACAAAAGGCCCACAGAGCACTGCCCTAACCATGCCCATACTGCACTGCCCAGACCAGGCCCATACTGCATAACTGGACATAGTGTTGCCCTGCTAGGGAGACTTTCAGTGAGCAGACTATTACCCTGCCTCATTGCACAACATAAGAACATAAGAACATAAGAATACATAATGATGGGAACGGGCCGTTCGCCCATCTTGGCTCATCATGTCCTAATCTAAAGAACATCTAGTACTACATCTAGCCTGGCCTTGAATAGCCCGAGTGTTTCTGCCTCTACTACCTGACCTGGCAAGCTGTTCCAGGCATTGAAAACTCTGTGTAAAGAAAAACGTCCCTAATATCTGTGCGGAATTTGCCTTTAACTAATTTCCACCTGTGGCCTCTTGTTCTGCTGACCCCACTTATCTTAAAAATCTTTGGTATTTTACTTTGTTAATCCCTTTTAGAATTTAAAAACCTCAATCAAATCCCCCTAAGTCTGCATTTGCTAAGTTTAAATAGATTGAGTGCCTTAAGTCTATCATCATAACTTTTACCTTTCATACCAGGTATCAGTTTAGTTGCCCTTCTTGGACTTTTTCAAGAGCTTCAATATCTTTCTTGTAGTGCGGTGCCCAGAACTGCACACAGTATTCTAAGTGCGGTCTGACAAAGGCGTTATATAACATTAATATAACCTCCTTTGATTTATACTCAATACTTTTGCTATGTATCCCAGCATCCTGTTGGCTTTTTTCACTGCTGTAGCACACTGCTTTGATGCAGATAGGCTTTGATCAACTACAACTCCTAAAGCCTTTTCAAATTGAACACCTACTAACTTTTCTCCTCCCATAAAATACTCCTGTCTAATGTTTTTATTTCCCACATGCATAACTTTACATTAAGCAATATTGAACGTCATCTGCCATGTATCTGCCCATTTTTGAATTTTGTTTAAATTATCTTGGATTACTTTAGTCGATTCCAAACTGTTAGCCAAACCCCCAAGTTTAGTATCATCTGCAAATTTAACTATTTTGCTACTAATGTCCATATCCAGATCATTAGAGCAGAGGTCCCAGCACCGATCCCTGTGGGACACCACTGCCCACAGCACCGAGGTCAGATTCGGCCCCACCTACTGTTACTCTTTGTATTCGCCCTTGCAGCCAATTTTTAATCCACTGTGAAACTACTCCTACAATTCCTACTGATTTCATTTTAGCAATGAGCCTCTCATGTGGTACCTTGTCAAATGCTTTCTGAAAGTCCAAATATATAACATCATAAGCCTGGTTCAGGTCAACACACTTTGTAGCCTCTTCGAAAAGTCCAGGAGGTTTGTTAGGCATGACCTCCCTTTGAGAAATCCATGCTGGCTCTCCTTAAAATACTATTATTTTTCAAGAATGATTCCAACTTATCCCTAATAATACATTCCAGCATTTTACATGCGATGCAAGTTAAACTGACAGGCCTATAGTTCCCTGGGTCAGTACGGTCCCCCTTCTTATATATTGGAATTATACTACCCAACAGAGACGTCTGGAGGCCTGCAGTCTGCCAACATGGGTGGCTTGGATGGGGTTTGGCAGAGTGAAAAGAAGTGATCTACTGACTTTGGAGGATGTGGGTGCTAGTCCTTACCCTCCCCAATTGACAAATGATGTTGCAGTGATGACAAGGGCTTAGAGTTGTGGTAGGGCATTCCAAAATGTGTGCAGTGGTCAGCCCAGAATATATATACAATGGATCTTTGAGGGATCACCATTTATAAAAATCTCTAAACAAAGATGCATACACACATACACATATATGCACCACACCCATAAACAGTAAATACCCTACAAACATAAACATACAGCATGACATCAAAATGTGAAATGCATAATATTTACTCTAAGCCATCAGATACATGAGATTTCTGATTTCTTTATCTATGTGAAATAAGATGTGTACTTCCTCCATATTAGAAATAGTATACAGCATGACCTGCCTTGATCCATTAAGCCCAAACCAGGTAGGTTGATACTTGCACTTCAAGGTTTCATCATCTTGGCAGTTTCCCTGGTTTCCCAAAGAGGAACTCTATAGTAGGGAACATCCGTGAGACAAATGGAGAAAACAGTAAGCATGAGAAGTCTTCTGTTTGAGTGTCAAATAGAAGGGAGGTAGAAGGGAGGCTTGTGGGTAATGGAGTACAGGACACAATTCATTTGAGTATACATATCTGTTACAAGCCACATTACATTCACAGGCGTTTTTTGATCAGATTTTCTGACAACCCACTTTACAGCACAACCTCGGGAGTGGTACAGTACACTGGCGGCAGAGAACAGGAACGTCATTGTGGCTCCTGAATATCACATGGGTGGACACTACTTCTGCGTTCTTCTGCAGCAGACCTTAAACTCTTTTGTGATTTTCCAACCATTCTGCACATTGGAGAAAATGACAGCATAATCAGGCTATTCTGAATCATTTTAGATGGGGAACTCACAAATTTTACATCTTTAAACAGGCAAACAATTCATATTTTTGATCATTTTTAATACAAGTAAAATGTATAATTTTAGATTATCACAGGCATTTTAATTTCATAACAGAAAGGGACATGGAATTCACTGGTTGGTCAGAGAAGGTGTCTGACCGGGGCTGGCAGGGGATGGCAGGGGTTGGGGGGGCAGAACCACCTGCTCTTCCTGACCTCATGAGACCTTGTGAGGGAGGGGCCCATAACCTTGTGAGGGAGGGTACAGAGTACTATCAGTTCCAAACATGACACCACAAGAAAGCAGCACCACAGGAAGAGACAAGCCCCTCACCACCCTTCTACACCTGTGATGTCATCATCTCCGCACCACCCTGCTACACCTGTGATGTCATCATCTCCACACCACCCTGCAACACCCGTGATGTCATCATCTCAACACCCTGCTACACCTGTGATGTCATCATCTCCACACCACCCTGCTACACCTGTGATGTCATCATCTCCACACCACCCTGCTACACCTGCGATATGTCTGCATGTCACAGGTGCAGACACCTGTAGTCACTGCTGCTCCAAATCGTACTTTTCCCTGCTGTTTCACTGCCCGCATTTTCTGCATTTTTATACTGGTTTAAATACAAAACTCTTTTCTATTTTTTTTCGGTTACTCCTGACTAATCAACCTATACAGTAAACACAAACGATGGCTGCTTCCTCTCCCCTCTTTTGCTCTCGTTGTAGCATGTATAGTCTTAGCTCTCCTGCCGATGTTACTGATAATGTTAATTTTACATGCCATAAGTGTGAGCTTAATTTAGCGCTGGCGGACAGGATAGTTGAGTTAGAGGCCCGCATCCGGACTCTCAGAGAGATTAAAGATCATGAGAGTTTTATTCAGTCGTGTGTAGCTACGCCGGATGCACCTGTGAGCGCTTCTCCCATCGCACCAGCAGAAGAGCCGACACAGCACGGCCAGTTTGTCACGGTTCGGCGGGGACATAGTTGTCGGCCTAAACTCACCACCCAACTCACGTTTCAAATAGATTCTCTCCACTCACCTATTTTCAAACCTAATTTCGATAGAACTCTCCTTAAAATTGGGTTGCTAAATATAAGATCACTAGCTCCTAAAGCTGCCCTTGATCTGATCACTGATCACTGATTATAAACTTGACATTTTAAGTTTGACGGAGACTTGGCTTAGACCTGATGAGTACATAGCATTAAATGCATCTACCCCGGTTGGATACTCTGGTTGTCACAATCCTCGACAGTCAGGCAGAGGTGGTGGCGTGGCTGTTATTTTTGACACTAGACTACGCCTTACTAAGAAATCTATAAACATATTCTCTTCATTTGAAGTGCTTTCCCTGGGCTCCATACAGACTAATGTAGATAATAGATCTATATTTACTTCATCTTTTGTACTAGTTACTATCTACAGACCCCCTGGACCCTATGCTGCTTTCCTCTCAGAGTTTTCAGACTTTTTATCAAACCTAGCAGTTATGCCAGATAAAGTTGTGATTATAGGCGACTTTAATATTCATGTTGATAATGGAAATGATTCTCTAGTGAAGGCTTTTGCTTCTATTCTTGATTCCGTTGGTTTTGTCCAAAATGTGTCTGGGCCGACTCATTGTCATCAACATACACTGGACTTAGCTTTATCCTATGGTATTAGCATTAGCAATCTAGTTGTCTCTCCTCATAATCCTGTGCTCTCTGACCATTTCCTTATTACGTTTGAAATTCATGCTACCACTGCTATTAGATCAAAACCAGTGTTCTACATTATTCGCTCCCTAAATTCCTCTACGATACCTAACTTTGTCAGCCTGTTCCAAGAATCATTTACTGTTAATCAGGATCCCACTAGGCTACAATCTATTGATCAGCTGACGGACAATCTAAATTACACCCTGCGCAACACTCTTGATGTTGTTGCGCCTCTCAAAAAGAAAAAAACTAGCCAAAAGAAGCTTGCACCATGGTATACTGACCACACACGTGCTCTTAAACAAGCTTCTGCAAGTTGGAACGTAAGTGGCGATCCACTAAATTAGAAGTATTTTATTCTGCCTGGAAAGACAGTCTGGTACAGTACAAATATGCTCTCTCTCCACAAGGTCAACCTATTTGTCTGATCTGATTGAGCATAATAAGAATAATCCAAAATGTATTTTTGATACAGTGGCCAAACTGACAAAGAACCAGACTGAAACCAATGCTAAGCCTCCGGCAGCCTATAATAGTAATGATTTCCTGAACTTTTTCTCTGAGAAGATTGAGAAAATTAGAGATGAAATTACTAAAATGGCACCTTCTGCTGTAGCGGACACTGATCAGAAAGCACAGGCTTACCAGGACAGGGTCCTATGGCTACTCTTGAGTTTTTAGCGCTCTGGAGTGGACTGAATTTTCTAAATTGGTTATGTCCTCCAAACCATCTACTTGCCAATTAGACCCAATCCCAACAAAACTTGTTAAAGAACTTCTTCCTGTTATGGGACAATCCATGCTAGACATTATTAATCTGTCTCTTTCATCAGGCTATATGCCAAATTCTCTAAAAGTGGCAGTAATTAAGCCACTTTAAAAGAAACCAAACCTTGACCCAGAAAATCTCAGTAACTACAGGCCAATTTCTAATCTTTCTTTTCTCTCAAAAATTCTAGAGAAAGCTGTAGCTCAGAGACTGACTTCATTCCTGACATCAAATGACATCTATGAAACTTTTCAGTCAGGATTTAGGCAGCACTATAGCACTGAGACTGCTCTTATTAAAGTTGTCAATGACTTACTGATATCAGCTGACCGTGGATGTGTCTCTATTCTTGTGCTCTTGGACTTAAGTGCTGTGTTTAACACAATAGACCACCAAACTCTTCTGAGCAGACTTGAAAACCTAGTTGGACTGCGTGGACAGGCACTCTCCTGGTTTAAGTCCGACCTGTCAGATAGGTATCAATTTGTGCAGTTAAATGATGAGCCCTCTGCTCTCATCAAGGTGGAATATGGTGTCCCTCAAGGTTCTGTTTTGGGGCCATTATTGTTCTCCCTTTACATGTTGCCACTTGGTGATGTCATTCGTAAACATGGCGTACATTTTCACTGCTACGCAGATGACACACAATTATACCTATCAATGAAACCTGGCGAAGGACAATTCGAACAGTTGGAGGCTTGTTTTAAAGACATAAAAGACTGGATGTCAGATAATTTTCTATTGTTGAATACTGATAAAACAGAGATGTTGGTCTTGGGGCCCAAAAACCTCAGACGAGGGTTATCTGATTTATCTCTTAATCTAGATGGTTGCTCTGTTGCTGCAAGTTTGGTGGTAAAATACCTTGGTGTTACTATAGATCCTGGTCTCTCATTTGATAGTCACATCAAAAGCATTTCCAGAGTAGCCTTTTTTCACCTGAGGAATATTGCCAAAATGAGGGGCTTCCTGTCATTAATAGATGCAGAAAAATTGGTACATGCCTTTGTTACATCTAGATTAGATTATTGCAATGCATTACTGTCTGGCTGTTCCAATACCTCACTCAGGAGCCTACAACTCGTACAGAATGCTGCTGCAAGGATCCTGACTAGAACAAAGAAATATGAGTACATTAGTCCTGTGTTGGCGTCACTTCACTGGCTTCCTATAAACTATCGTGTAGACTATAAGGTACTCCACCTTAACTAATAAGGTGTTGCATGGACATGCACCCTCTTACTTGACGGATCTACTTCATCCGTACAATCCCCGTCGTTAAGCCGCTCACAAGATGCAGGCAACTTGGTAGTCCCTAGAATATCAAAAATACAGCAGGTGGCAGAGCTTTCTCCTATAGAGCTCCTTTACTGTGGAACAGTCTACCCGTCTCTGTGAAGGAGTCAGACACGGTCTCAATTTTCAAGTCTAGGTTAAAAACTCATCTCTTTAGTCTCTCTTATAGTCATTAGGTGCAGATGTGGAGGGGGCGTAGCAATAGAGCCTTCTGGTGCAGTGAGCTATCCTTACTGTCACCAATCATAAGTGATGATCCGCCCCTATCAGGACTGCTGATGATGTGGTGGGATGGTCTCTGAGTGCCCTCATGGCTGCGTGCTCCCTGTGCCACTCACCTAATTAGTTATGCTGCCCTAGATTACTTCTGCTGGTAATCACTAGTAGTAGTTATCACTACTCTTTCCCCTGATCCGGTGTGATATTTATCATAGTCATAATTGCACCTTTCCTCTTTTCTCCCCGGCTTCGTGGCACCTGCCCGGAGCTCACCTGCCCCAGAGTCAACCCCCCACCCCTGCCATGTGTTAGCCAGATGCCACTGGCCCAGACCCTAGCTGCTGGTTCCATCCCCCGCCCTGCCCTGGTATCTGGAGGGATGAGGTCCACCCCACCCCTACACTTAGAATGCCTTTCCGGTGGTCTGTTAAGCCTCATGAGCCTCAAGGACTATTTGTTTTGTTTTTCTCTGTATCCCACCATTTTCCAGGAGTTCATCTCGACCGCCTTTTAAGGGGTCAGGGAATCATTTTCCAGTCTCCCACATTGGCTCCAATGGTTTTCTGGTTTTTTTATTCCCTCTGGGAAATGCCAATTGTGAAGCGCTGTGTGACAACCTGTTTGTAAATGACGCTATACAAAAATAAAGATTGATTGATTGATTGATGTTGAAACTGGGTGAACGGGACTGTGTGAAGAGGGGCGTGGTGAGTGGGTCCTGGGCTTGTGATGGGGAGAGCCCCTCCTCCTGCAGGCTGCCCGCCCCTCACCTCAGCCCCCTGATTCAGGGCAGCGTTGGTGCAGTCCAGCCCCCTGATTCAGGGCAGTGTTGGTGCAGTCCAGGCCCCCCCCCTGATTCAGGGCAGTGCTGGTGTAGTCCAGCTGTCGGCCCTGTGGTGTGTTGGTGCGGCCGGGCAGCTGAGGCGCTTACTGACAGGGCTCATCTCCCCGGGGGCTGGGAGGGACTGCCCCCTGTGCAGCAACACATCCCGCGGTCCCCCTGACCACAACTCCCGCCATGCCCGCCCAGCCACGACTTTCTTCAGGCTGCTGCTCCTCTGGGGGGCTCCCCCGCTCCCCCCTGCCCAGTCTCCAGCCCTACAGGCTGCACCCCTGGGGGCACTGGGCTGGCTGCTGCTGGAGGCTCCAGAGGAGAAGCCCTCATCTGGGTCATTGCCATTTAAGAACTCCTCTTCACCACTCATACCATCAGCACCGAGAGAGAGAGAGAGAGAGGAGGGGGAGAGAGAGGAAAGAGAGAGAGGGAGGGAGAGAGGGGGGAGAGAAGGAAGGAGAAAGAGAGGGGGAGAGAGAGAGGGAGGGAAGGGGACAGAGGGAGAGAGAGAAATGTTGAAAGAGAGGACAGTGTTAAAATATTATAAAGTGCCAGAAGTACACAAGAGCAAAAGTATTGGCAGGTTTCACTGAATCATTACACTGGTGTGTGTGCACAGCTGACATGAAAGAATTATGGAGAATAATTGAAAGAATAATTTCACCATGGCAACTGGTATAACAGCACAGGACCTATGATAGACCTTACTTCCAACTGTAGGATTGACAGTAAATATATAAACAGTTTTTAGGTCCGGCAAAGCACTTTCTGTGGTGCAACTGTGCAATTTATTTCCTCTTATTAAATAAAAAGGCAATTTCAATTGCCTTGGGGGAGGATAAATTAAATATTAAATATTATATTAAACCTATCATTCCACATACCACCATGACCACATGGAATTTGCTCAAACAAAAACCAAAAAAAATTAAACAACACAAACACACTCATACAAAATATAGTTTTAAAAATAGTCAATTTTTGTTAGCTGAAAGGGCAAAGAAGAATGGATCACGGGAAAAAGTTTTGTTCACAAGACAGGAATACTAACACACATTTCAGCACACATTTCTCCCTAAGACCCTAAGTCTTAGAAAAGGTTGTAGCACAACAATTAATTATATACTTGGAAGACAATAATCTGTTTTAGACCTAAGCACTCAACAGAACTAGCCAGTTGTTATCTGCTAGAAAATATCAAAAGCTTCTTAGATAGGGAGGATGTAGTTGGTGCAGTCGTTTTAGATTTCAAGAAAGCATTTGATACTGTCAATCATTACATTATTACATTACATTACAGGCATTTGGCAGACGCTCTTATACATTTACATTTTTACATTTTAAGCATTTAGCAGACGCTCTTATCCAGAGCGACTTACAAGATGTGCATTAATACATGGTAGGAACAATCATAGTTAGTGCACGAGATCAGTGCAGGAATACAGCAATAGACATCATTGCAGGCATCAGCATACCACACCTGTAACACCTGTAACTCCAGAGCGACGTACAACAAAGTGTTAACTGTAGTCAATAAAAGTTTAGCTGAAAGCCACCCTAGAGGGAAGTACATCATGACATCATGAATCATGACATTCTATTGTACAAATTAACTCAATTCAATTTATCTTCTCTGGCAAAGACATAAATGGTTTAATTCATATTTAACAGGTCAACAGGTCACCATTGGCCATTCTAAATCTGAATGCCGTGGAAGTAAAATAGGTATTCCACTAGGATCAGTGCTTGGACCTTTGTTGTTTAGTTTATATATCAATAACATCTCTGAGTGTTGCACAGGAGTTGGGTTACAAATGTATGCTGATGACACAGTTTTGTTTGTGACAGCAAAAACACCTACTATTACTGCAGCTAAACTAACAGACTGCTTGGTCAAGGTGGCATACTGGCTTGAGACTTCCTACCTAAAATTGAATGTAAAAAGCATTGTCTCTATCTGTTTCTCAATTAGAAAGCTACCTACCACAGAAACCTTCAGTGTGAGGATAAAAGACAACAAACTAGAGACAGTACAGGGTTTTAAGTATCTTGGAATTGTTTTGGACTCTCAGCTAAGGTTTGACAAACATATAACAAAATTAGATAGAACCGTTCAAACAATCTTCAAACCTTTAGGCAAATCAGACACTGCTTACCATTCCACACAGCTCTAACATTTATGCACGCCATGATTTTCACTCATCTCTCATAATGCATAACTCTTGGTCCCAAGTATCAGCCTCCACCATCAAACCACTAACATCCCTCTCTAAACAAGCTATCAAAGTCCTGGCCAATAAACCACTAATATTCCATCACTGCGGTGGCGGATAGCGTATCGGTCTAATGCACCGTGTTTTGGCTGGTCCGATACGGTGTGCGCTGCCTGTCAGGGACGCGGTTTGAAACACGTCTCTACCAGACCGGACCTGGTTGTCAGCCCTGATCGGGGGTGGCATTTGGGGGAGGGGGGAGGGTGAGCCGGCACAAGTTCGTCGAGGAGCAGGAAAGGCATCCGTGGTCGGGTTCAATGTAACACACTCAGGAATATGACACTCAGGAATGTGATCCAGTGGGTGTGTGAGGAATGTGACACTCAGGAATGTGACTCACTCAGGAATGTGACACACTGAGGAATGTGACACATTTACATTACATTTTAAGCATGTAGCAGGAACAGGCAGGCTTCAGGAAAGGAAGAGGGTGCACAGACCAGATCTTCACACTAAGAAACATCATTGAACAATGCCTGGAGTGGAACTACCCATTATACATCAATTTCATCGACTTCCAGAAAGCTTTTGACAGCTTACACCGTGACACTCTGTGGAAGATCGTGCAATCCTATGGAGTCCCTCCAAAGATAATTGCACTGATAAAGATGTTTTACCACCGATTTGAGTGTAGTGTGATCACAAACGGCAACCTCACTGACTGGTTCCCTTTGAAATCTGGCATACGCCAGGGATGTATCATCTCTCCCATTCTCTTCCTGATTGCCATCGACTGGTCCATGCGAAAAACCACCTCAGACAAACCTAGAGGCATCCAGTGGACTCTCTTCACCCAGCCGGAAGATCTCGACTATGGTGATGACCTAGCCATCCTCTCAACAAATCATACTCATCTGCAAGACAAAACAGACAGGACTGACAGATTTGCCAAACAGATGGGTTTGAACATAAACATCTCCAAAACCCAAGTGATGTACATAAATTCAACACCACATGTACCAATCACCATGGATGGCAACTCTCTCGATTATGTCGAAGAGTTTACATATCTGAAAAGTCTACTCAGTAAGGACAATGCATGCAGTAAAGACATCAGCATAAGGCTCGGGAAAGCCCACAGTGCATTCGCAATGCTTCATACCATCTGGAAGTCAAAGCAGTACAGCCTAAGAACCAAGATCAGACTGTATAACAGCAATGTTAATTCAGTTCTGCTGTACGGCTCAGAATGCTGGCGAGTCGTCGAGAGTGACATGCAGAAGATCAATGCATTCCACAATGGATGCCTTCGGAGGATATGTCGAATATTCTGGCCAGAAAGGATTTCAAATGAGGACCTGTACAAAAACACAAACTGTCACAATGTGGTGTTGGAGATCAAACAACGCCAACTCCAATGGCTAGGACATGTCCTCAGAATGGACCAGAACTGCATCCCTAAAGTAGCCTTGAGATGGACTCCACCTGGAAAGAGGAAGCAAGGGAGACCAAAAACAACCTGGCGGAGAACTGTGACCTCGGAACTGAAAATGGCGAACCTAACCTGGGGCGAGGCACAACATGCTGCACAGGATAGGACCAAATGGAAGCAGATCGTCGCAGCCTTATGTTCCTCAAGGAACTAAGAGGATTAAGTAAGTAAGTATGTAGCAGACGCTCTTATCCAGAGCAACTTACAGGATGTGCATTAATACATGGTAAGGAATGGAAAGGACACACTGAGGAATGTGACACACTCAGGAATGTGACCCAGCAGGTGTGTGAGGAATGTGACACACTAAGGAATGTGAACCAGCGGGTGTGTAAGAAATGTGACACACTTTCAGGGTCGCCCGTTTCTCACTGCACATTGTGGTCTAACAAAACAAAGCAGCATAATTTCCATCTCTGCGTTGACACGTGATCCTTAGTACTCCCATACAGAAGTTATTACTTAAAAAAAAAATATATATATATATATATTGTGACATCATGAGAGGTTTTACCAGGGCAGGTCGGTGTGGGGCAGTGCAACAACACACAAAAACAGGCAAAACACAGACGGTTCAAACATAAAGTCCAGATTTACTTCTCCTCAGGGCATGAATGGGTACTCTTCCTCCAAACAACAATTCAAAATCCAACTTAAATATTCCAAGAGGAAAAAGGGTTCTTCCAGCAATCAAACATTCAAAAATTGTCTTAACGCAAAAGTCTTCTTCCACTAAACAGTTCTCAAATCAGAAGGTTACTTTCCTGGGTTTGTTTGTTTGTTTGTTCCTTCCAGCTCCTTCCAGCCATGTGCTCGGCTCCCCACTCTCCCTCTCCTTTGTCCTGCGTGTGGGCCTTCTATACTGGCCTTGATTAGGTGGCCCAAGCACCTACACCTGGAGTTGTGTTGCATTGTGGGGCTTGTAGTGTGAAGTGGCCGCCGATCAGCAGGGGAATGCAGCACTCCTCCACCACACGTCCCCCTGTGATGCCACACATCCCTCTCCCCGTGCCTGCCGCCCTCGGCAGGGTGAACGAGGCCCCCCGGATCGAACACTCAGCTCTCCTAACAGCTCAGGGAGATGACGTAGAAGTTCTGTAACACAAAGGGCATGGTTATGCTGAATGTGAGGCACACACTCCCCATGGCTCCCCCTAGCTGGGGAAGGAAGACAGTTGATCCCTTGTACCACAATGAGGGCACAGTTACTGGAAGACCCACACTGGTGTGGGGTGCGAAAACCACCGGACGGGTGTCCAGGCAGGGCAGCATGGTGCCTTCCACTTGCCCCACGGGACAAGGCAACATGCGGGCCTCATCTGGCCTCACGGGACAAGGCAACATGCGGGCCACCAGCAGACCCACTGGGCCGTGCAGTGAGGCGACATTGGCTGGGCCCTCCAGGTTGTCGCCATCTCTGCCAAACACTACCATAGGCTCCACTGGTTCAAATTCAGCTTCTGCCTCCGCCTCAAACTCAGCTTCCGCGGGCTCGGGTTTGACGATGGGCACTGCTTCCGGGACAGGCTCCAAGGCACTTTTTAATTCCTCTGTGCTTCCTGTGGCTGCGAGACTGACTGGTGCAGGCTCCTCCATGACAAGGGGAGGAACTTCCTCCTGGGCAGGTTCTGGGGCTTCCTCCCCAGCCTTCGTTTCAGGCTCCAGAATGGGCTCTGGCGCCAGGTCTGCAGTGGGCTCACCTGCTGGGACAGGCTCTTCTGCTTGACTGCCCGTCTTTGGTTCTGGCTCTGGTTCTGGTTCTGGTTCTGGTTCAGGTTCGCGCTCAGGTTCGGGCTCAGGCTCAGGTTCGGACTCAGGTTCAGGTTCCGGCTCAGGTTCAGGCTCAGGTTCAGGCTCAGGTTCAGCTTCTTCCACTGCCGGTTCTGTGGTTGCAGTCTCGTCTGTGGGTGCCAGGACCTCGGTACTCACCGTCTCCTGGACAATCTCCTGGACTGCCTCAGCCACCACGGCTAACGCTGCAACATCACCTTATGCCTTTTCTGTTAGGGTGACCTCATCTGCAGGTGGTGCCTCTTCCGCGGCCGGTGTCTCCAGTACTTCAGCCGGCACTGGTTCCTCAGTCACTGCGGCTGTCACCACCTCCACGGCCCCTTTCTGTGAGGCTGTGACGACCTCCACCATGGACTCAGCAGCAACTTCATCACTGGGTGCTTTCCTATCCATCGCTTTGGGAGCGGCAATGGGGGTCACCTCGGTCTGCTTCTCTACCTGGCTGGCAGTCTTCTTCTTATTCTTCTTCTTTTTCTTTTTCTTGGGGTCGGTAGCCTGGCATGGCTGCGGCTGGGGCTGGGGAGCGTTGACTAGTGGGAGGGTGTAGTCCGTCCTCTTCTGGCCCAATGGCCCATGGAGAAGGACCACTGGAGCAACCATCTCCATGAGGCGAGTAAGGTAGGTCCATTTCAACTGCAGCAGTTCCTCCCTCTGGGTAGCCTCGTCTTCACACATGAAGCTCAGGATTGAATCAAGGTCCTCTTGATCCAGGTACAGCTCCCCGTCCATCTGCAGCCAAGTGTACACCTCTGGGGACCTCAGCCATCTCAGGTCTGCCTCACATCATCTGTCACCCCCAGTTTAGGGATGAAATCACCGGCCTTGGGCTTTGATTGGGTTAACTGAAGCTCCCTTTCCTTTAGCTCATTAGCCCTTATTTCGCTGTCGCAACAGGGCTGTAGTGGTTTCTTGCTGCGCCCTCTGGGTCTCCAACAGCATCTGCATCAGTTGCTCCATTTGGGTTTGGTCTTTTGTGTGTAGTGCTGAAAAAAGTGAGTCAAGTCTTCCGCACTTAGGCCCCAGTGCCCGCATTCTCCACCATCTGTGACATCATGAGAGGTTTTACCAGGGCAGGTCGGTGTGGGGCAGTGCAACAACACACAAAACAGGCAAAACACAGACGGTTCAAACATAAAGTCCAGATTTACTTCTCCTCAGGGCATGAATGGGTACTCTTCCTCCAAACAACAATTCAAAATCCAACTTAAATATTCCAAGAGGAAAAAGGGTTCTTCCAGCAATCAAACATTCAAAAATTGTCTTAACGCAAAAGTCTTCTTCCACTAAACAGTTCTCAAATCAGAAGGTTACTTTCCTGGGTTTGTTTGTTTGTTCCTTCCAGCTCCTTCCAGCTCCTTCCAGCTCCTTCCAGCCATGCCATGCTCGGCTCCCCACTCTCCCTCTCCTTTGTCCTGCGTGTGGGCCTTCTATACTGGCCTTGATTAGGTGGCCCAAGCACCTACACCTGGAGTTGTGTTGCATTGTGGGGCTTGTAGTAGTGTGAATTTTGTGAAGTGGCCGCCGATCAGCAGGGGAATGCAGCACTCCTCCACCACACGTCCCCCTGTGATGCCACACATCCCTCTCCCCGTGCCTGCCGCCCTCGGCAGGGTGAACGAGGCCCCCCGGATCGAACACTCAGCTCTCCTAACAGCTCAGGGAGATGACGTAGAAGTTCTGTAACACAAAGGGCATGGTTATGCTGAATGTGAGGCACACACTTCCCCATGGCTCCCCTAGCTGGGGAAGGAAGACAGTTGATCCCTTGTACCACAATGAGGGCACAGTTACTGGAAGACCCACACTGGTGTGGGGTGCGAAAACCACCGGACGGGTGTCCAGGCAGGGCAGCATGGTGCCTTCCACTTGCCCCACGGGACAAGGCAACATGCGGGCCTCATCTGGCCTCACGGGACAAGGCAACATGCGGGCCACCAGCAGACCCACTGGGCCGTGCAGTGAGGCGACATTGGCTGGGCCCCTCCAGGTTGTCGCCATCTCTGCCAAACACTACCATAGGCTCCACTGGTTCAAATTCAGCTTCTGCCTCCGCCTCAAACTCAGCTTCCGCGGGCTCGGGTTTGACGATGGGCACTGCTTCCGGGGACAGGCTCCAAGGCACTTTTAATTCCTCTGTGCTTCCTGTGGCTGCGAGACTGACTGGTGCAGGCTCCTCCATGACAAGGGGAGGAACTTCCTCCTGGGCAGGTTCTGGGGCTTCCTCCCCAGCCTTCGTTTCAGGCTCCAGAATGGGCTCTGGCGCCAGGTCTGCAGTGGGCTCACCTGCTGGGACAGGCTCTTCTGCTTGACTGCCCGTCTTTGGTTCTGGCTCTGGTTCTGGTTCTGGTTCTGGTTCAGGTTCGCGCTCAGGTTCGGGCTCAGGCTCAGGTTCGACTCAGGTTCAGGTTCGGCTCAGGTTCAGGCTCAGGTTCAGGCTCAGGTTCAGCTTCTTCCACTGCCGGTTCTGTGGTTGCAGTCTCGTCTGTGGGTGCCAGGACCTCGGTACTCACCGTCTCCTGGACAATCTCCTGGACTGCCTCAGCCACCACGGCTAACGCTGCAACATCACCTTATGCCTTTTCTGTTAGGGTGACCTCATCTGCAGGTGGTGCCTCTTCCGCGGCCGGTGTCTCCAGTACTTCAGCCGGCACTGGTTCCTCAGTCACTGCGGCTGTCACCACCTCCACGGCCCCTTTCTGTGAGGCTGTGACGACCTCCACCATGGACTCAGCAGCAACTTCATCACTGGGTGCTTTCCTATCCATCGCTTTGGGAGCGGCAATGGGGGTCACCTCGGTCTGCTTCTCTACCTGGCTGGCAGTCTTCTTCTTATTCTTCTTCTTTTTCTTTTTTTGGGGTCGGTAGCCTGGCATGGCTGCGGCTGGGGCTGGGAGCGTTGACTAGTGGGAGGGTGTAGTCCGTCCTCTTCTGGCCCAATGGCCCATGGAGAAGGACCACTGGAGCAACCATCTCCATGAGGCGAGTAAGGTAGGTCCATTTCAACTGCAGCAGTTCCTCCCTCTGGGTAGCCTCGTCTTCACACATGAAGCTCAGGATTGAATCAAGGTCCTCTTGATCCAGGTACAGCTCCCCGTCCATCTGCAGCCAAGTGTACACCTCTGGGGACCTCAGCCATCTCAGGTCTGCCTCCACATCATCTGTCACCCCCAGTTTAGGGATGAAATCACCGGCCTTGGGCTTTGATTGGGTTAACTGAAGCTCCCTTTCCTTTAGCTCATTAGCCCTTATTCGCTGTCGCAACAGGGCTGTAGTGGTTTCTTGCTGCGCCCTCTGGGTCTCCAACAGCATCTGCATCAGTTGCTCCATTTGGGTTTGGTCTTTTGTGTGTAGTGCTGAAAAAAGTGAGTCAAGTCTTCCGCACTTAGGCCCCAGTGCCCGCATTCTCCACCATCTGTGATATCATGAGAGATTTTACCAGGGCAGGTCGGTGTGGGGCACAAAAACAGGCAAAACACAGACGGTTCAAACATAAAGTCCAGATTTACTTCTCCTCAGGGCATGAATGGGTACTCTTCCTCCAAACAACAATTCAAAATCCAACTTAAATATTTCAAGAGGAAAAAGGGTTCTTCCAGCAATCAAACATTCAAAAATTGTCTTAACGCAAAAGTCTTCTTCCACTAAACAGTTCTCAAATCAGAAGGTTACTTTCCTGGGTTTGTTTGTTCCTTCCAGTTCCTTCCAGCTCCTTCCAGCTCCTTCCAGCTCCTTCCAGCTCCTTCCAGCCATGTGCTCGGCTCCCCACTCTCTCTCTCCTTTGTCCTGCGTGTGGGCCTTCTATACTGGCCTTGATTAGGTGGCCCAAGCACCTACACCTGGAGTTGTGTTGCATTGTGGGGCTTGTAGTGTGTACAACGGCGGCCATTTTGTGAAGTGGCCGCCGATCAGCAGGGGAATGCAGCACTCCTCCACCACACGTCCCCCTGTGATGCCACAATATATTACGCTCACACAAAGCCACCAGCCAACTGACACTGGAGCATCTCTAATGCTGTGTGCTAAAACCTAGACTGAGTCAAACTTGCCTGAATGGACTAAATCAGAAAAGGCTGTCCTATTATGGCACTGTAATTGTGATGGTGTGTTTCACAACAGTGTGTTTCAGCAGTATTTTAAAAGATGCATTATCATACAAAGGTCACAGTTTTAGTCTGTAATGATATTTGGGGTTATACGTGGCGTATGCACACGCACAGCTCATGCTCAGCTGCAACGAATGGGAAATCAAACTGAACATTGCCCAGAGCATGTTGACAGGGAACTCAGGCGATAGTGGGTGCATCACTGCAGAGGATCCTATCTGGAGCTGAGGATCAGCCAAATCCACTCCCTGCGTGTAAAGGCATGGATGGATGCAAAGCTTCAATGTCTGTCTGAGCACTGGGGGCAGCAAAGAGGCAAGCAGTCAGCAGTGAAAAGCCTAAGACACCCACAGTCTGTCCTGCATAGACCCCCTCTACTGTCTCGCAGCCACTGCAGCTAAACGCAAATCAATAATGGCCCCCTAATATCCGCTCCAAGTACCTGCTGGGCTGCTCAAACTGCTAAACTCAGCAAACCATACACACATTCCTCTAACAGGTGGTTAGAAGAGACAACTGTACCATACGAATAGAGGGCACAGTACTGATGCACCATGAACATATTCTATTGTGTGAAACTGACCTGACATCCTCGAAGCGCTGTCACACAATAGAAAGTGTGTTTTGGTAGCATCAATGTTGTGCGAGTGCTATTCTTACCTCTGTTCAAGCAGCTAACCATGACAGAATCATAATCAAATAATCATCATCATGAATTGTATTTAACCCCATAACTGTCACCGACGCCCACCGAGCCATCTACATCACATAACAGGTTCTCCTTTAAATATCACGGTTAAAGGTACCAAAAATATGGACATGTGTTATATTCAGAGATCGAGTGGAATCTTGTCTTCTCAACAATGCATGCCAATTCTGTTATGTTCTGAGTGTCTGTTCTCTTGTTTTTTGTACTTTGTTTATTTTTCATCAGTCTTTATTCATTATTCTTTATTCTGTATTCTACTTTCATCTTTCTGTCACGTTCTGGTCCCTGTCTGTCTTTGTTCTGTTTATTTCAAGATCCACTCCTTGTCTTGTCAGGCACTTCGGGAAGTTCTACATTTCGGGTTTTCTCCGTCTTCGCTTATTATCTCATTTTCTTCCTTCTTACTTTCTAGATTGCACTTTGTATATATTAGTTAGATGTATATAGTACTAATCTACTAACATTAGGGATTTAGATTAAGTTACTAACACTACTAATCACTAATTATCTCACGCTTCTGACTATCGCTGTCTTTCTCTCTCATTATCCTATCCCTGTTAGCTTTTCACTTTTCCTTTCATTCGCACACAGCTTCTCTCTTTGCGTTCCTCCCCTTCTAACTATGCACGTGTCTGCCTGATCTCCCAGGTCGTTTATTGTCTATATGTTTGTACGATTCCCAGTCCGTGTCTTTCATTTCCCCTCGTTATTCTATTAGCGAATCCCCTCGTTATTAGATTAACGATTCCCATTGTTTACACCTGTGTTCCTTCCCCTCTCTCCTCCCAGTCACACCTGAGTCCTATTGTGTTCCCTTCCCTGCTTGTTTATAAGTTCCGTGTCTATGTTCTTTCCTGGTCTGTCTTGATCCTTATTCCCTGAGCCTACTCTTCTTCAGCCAGTGTTTATTGATTTATCCGAGACATCCCTTCTGTTTACTACTCCGAGCCTGCCTAGCGATTCTGTTTGTTTGCCTATCTGCCTACCTGTTTTTTTACTTTTGGACTGCCTTTTTGTGACTACTCTCTGCTTATTGATTCTGTACCTTCGCTACATCTGATTCCTGGTTTTGACTCCTGCTTCCCAATAAACAACTCTTTTGCCTTATCCTGATCTGCGTCTGGGTCCTTATCCTGATCGTCACAAATTCACGTCAACTGCAATGTCGCAAATAAATCCTGTCCCGATTCAAGGCAGGGCACTCTAGGAGGATAGCTGCTCCTTACCTTTGGTGAAGTCTAGAAGTCCCAAAATATGACAGATCATTGATAATGTGGGCATCCTGATCACCATAAAGGGCCTAACAAACAAAAATAGCGACCCTGTTTTGTCACAAAAGCAAGCCAAATCGAGAGTTAAAATGATTTCTACGCGTATTGCCAACAACAGCATAGATGTAATTCTCCTGGGTCTACAAGATATGTGTGTATATTTCACATAGGAAAGTGTTGTATCCTCGCGATGGTAAATCTTTGCTACAAAATAAGCCCACACCCGTCAATCTCCGATAAGTATTGGCCAAACAGACCCCCTGAACGGCAACAAGCACCACCAGAAATATGATCATGTATGATCCAGGGGCATAATTGATACTAATTCCCTCCATATATGCTGAAATTGGTCTAGGGTTCTAGCCAATGGGCCAATTTTGGTTTGCGTTTACTATCACAAATGGATTTCTGCGCATCATGCTGCTATTGAAGACGTGCACAGTGGTGCATGCACTTCAAAGTTTTGGAAAACTCTTTGTACTTTTCTCTTAGTTTATTTGGACTTATTACTTGGTTTTACAATACCAAAAGCCCCAAAGAAGACTGAAGGTGAGGCTTTGCATGAGACACTAATAGACACTGTAAATAGTTTTGTGCAATGAGGGCATACAATTGCCAGAAGTGCAATTTTGCCATGGCTAAATATTTGTTATATTATTTATACACTATACATTATTATTATAATTAAATTATTCATATTGGTGCAATATTTGTATATTTGTATAAAGTGCATTAGTCTCATTCTCCTTATGATTCCATTCTGTTTCAGCCTGCCCCATCTTTAATGAGTTCAGACAATAGCAGGATGCATAACGCATTTGGGCAGCATTGAGAATGTGCTGGCATGGGTTTTAAATGTAGAGCGTGTCACACATTGTGTACAGAGTGAATGTGTGAGTCCTGTTGACCCCCTCCTGCAGGGTGGGGAGTGTAGTTCCAGTAGTGCGTTCAGCCGAACGCACTACTCTCTGCAGAGCCTTCCTGTCCTGAGCAGAGCTGTTGCCAAACCAGGCAGTGATGCTTCCGGTCAGGATGCTCTCTACAGCTCCAGAGTAGAAGGACTGAAGGATCCTCCGAGAGACTTTAAATTTCCTCAGCTGCCTGAGGTGGTAAAGGCGCTGCCTCGCCTTTCTCACCAGAGTGTCAGTGTGTGCTGTCCATGTGAGATCTTCGGTGATGTGGACTCCCAGGTATTTATACCTGCTCACCCTCTCCACAGTGGTCCCATTAATCCCCAATGGTGAGTACGTCCTCTGTTGTTGTGTCCTCCTAAAGTCCACAATCAGCTCCTTAGTTTTTGTGACATTCAGGAGGAGGCTGTTGTCTTGGCACCAGAGTGACAGATCAGCAACTTCCTCCAGGTAGGCCTTCTCGTCGTTGTTGGAGATCAGGCCCACCACCACTGTGTCATCCGCAAACTTGATGATGGAGTTGGAGCTGGACCTGGCCACACAGTCATGTGTGTACAGAGAGTACAGTAGGGGGCTGAGGACGCAACCTGGGGGATCCTGTGTTCAGGGTGAGGGGTTGGAGGTGTGTCTGCCCACCCTGACCACCTGGGGCCTGGCGGTCAGGAAGTCCAGGATCCAGGCACACAGGGGGGTGTTCAGTCCCAGCTCAATCAACTTGCCAGCCAGTCTGGTGGGGACTATGGTGTTGAAAGCTGAACTATAATCAATGAACAGCAGTCTCACGTAGCCCCCCTTCCGGCTGTCCAGATGAGAGAGTGTGGTGTGCAGTACCTGGGAGACAGCATCATCCGTGGATCTGTTTGGACGATAAGCAAACTGCAGCGGGTCCATGGAGCAAGGGAGGAAGGCGCAGATGTATTCCTTAACCCTCTGAGGTCCGTGCTAAGCTTTGAGATGGTTTTTGATTTTGGCATGGTCTGATATTTATCTCAATTTCATCAACTTAACACACACTTACTCCAAAGTGTTTGATATTTTTATTTGAAGGACAATCACAGCTACATTTGTATGCCATCAATAGTTTGGTCAGTATCATATGCAGCTTGTAAATAGATCTACAAACACACAAGTTAAAAATAGTAAATTTTTCTGCTGTCACAAAAGTTGTGAAAGCACACACTAAACTATAGTGACAAATTGTTTTGCCAATGTGCGTTTGTTCATCAAGGTCTTGGTTATGTAAGGGTGTGAAAATAGTTTAGCACATCTGAGATCTAAATAGCTAAAAACCTGTTTTTATCAGAACTGGTCACATTTATTTCAGGCTGTGGGAGGCTAAATGCTAAATACCTGAATATTCATTATTCATTGTCCACACCTCTAAGATCTGTCAGATGGGCCATCTCTCTCAAAGGCCATCAGAGTAAGCAAGTCAGTGAACCATGCAGAAGACAGAAAAAAAAATGCTTTTTCATTTTGGAAGATTTATTTAAAACAGAACACAAACTACAGTAGGATATACAGGGAATGCCACATATTACAAGTCATACAGCCTAACAATAATGCACATAATATCCTCCTGAGAAAAAAAGGGTCTTCCAATTAAACTTTTTTTGTGATTTCATGCCTCTTTAGAGTTAAAACAACAACTCACAATTTAGATTTTAAATGGCTAAGCAATATTTGAGTTACCATTTCTCCTTTCACGACAAGCGCTTCTTGTGGCAACAGCCATTTCGGCTCTCAATTTGTTACATTGCAACACGCAGAATATGTAGTCACAAGACGCAGAATTCATATATTGAATATATATATACGAGTATTTGATATTTTGTCCTCGTCGCTTTCCATCAATGCTCTCAAACACTGCAGCGCATAAAATCTTTCCATCTTGAATAAAATTGTATGTCTGTATAAAATCTTGCTTCAAATTGTCAGCCTAACAATAATGCACATAATATCCTCCTGAGACCCAAGAAAAAAAAGGGTCTTCCAATTCAACTTTTTTTGTGATTTCATGTCTCTTTAGAGTTCAAAAACAACAACTTACAATTTAGATTTTAAATGGCTAAGCAATATTTGAGTTACCATTTCTCCTTTCACGACAAGCGCTTCTTGTGGCAGCAGCCATTTCGGCTCTTCAGGAAGAGGTTTATGTTAGAATATGTTTAGCGTCACAAGACGCGGAATTCATATATTTTCACGAGTATTTGAAAACAAGCGAAATGAGTTGTTGTCCTCGTCGCTTTCCATCAATGCTCTCAAACACTGCAGTGCAGAAAATCTTTCCATCTTGAATAAAATTGTATGTCTGTATAAAATCTTGCTTCAAATTGTCGGGACAGTTTGTGTTGTTTACGCCAGCGTTTTCACACATGGCCCCACGCCCCTCCCCACGCACCTCCCCGAAACTAGCACCTAGTTACCATGTCAATAGAAGGGGGACGTTACTAAAAGGTAAAAAACAGAGTAAAAAGGAAGGTTTACTTTTGGTCTAATTAACCTAATTTAAAAATCCCATTTGATTTGCCAGTGCTCAAATCGGAAAGTCGCGATTCTAAGGTTTCTGTCAATGTTTTTGTCGCGTGTGTATGATAAAGTATCGCGAAGTTAGAAATAGTAATATACTTTTATTGCTGCTGGGAGCGTCACCGCTCCCGTCGACCTCAGGGGGTTAATCAGCCTCTCGAAGCATTTCATGACCACCGAGGTGAGGGCCACCGGTCGATAGTCATTCAGGCATGCTGGAGAAGCATTCTTGGGCACAGGGACAATAGTGGATCTCTTGAAGCAGGCGGGGACCACAGACTCAGCCAGGGAGATGTTGAATATAGTGGTGAAGACTGGAGCTAGCTGGTTAGCACAGGTCTTCAGTACTCGCCCAGATATGCCATCTGGACCAGCAGTTTTCCTGGTGTTCACCCTCGTTAGAGCCCTCCTCACACTGTGCTCGGTCACCGAGAGCGTGTGTACGTCCCCCAGCGGTAGAACTCACTTCGGCTATGCTAGCAGTGTTGTTGTTAGCCGGCGAGCTAGCGCTGTTGTTGCTAGCCTCAAACCGTGCATAAAATGAGTTCAGGTCGTCCGCTAGGGATGCGTCGGCACTCACAATTGCGGGGGGTCTGCCCTGGTAGTCTGTTATAGTCCGTAGCCGCTGCCATAGGCGTCTGGTGTCGCGCTGCTCCATCTGCAACTCCACTCTGTCTCTGTACCTCCTCTTGGCCTCCTTCACCGCCCTTCTCAGTCCATAGGACGCTGCCTTGTGCTCATCCATGTTGCCGGATACAAGACCGGAGTTATAGGCAGCATTGCGGGCATTCAAAGCGTCGCGGATGGATTTATCAACCCACGGTTTTTGGTTAGGAAAAGACCTAACTTTTACCGTGGGGACGATAGTGTCCACTAGCGTTGCTATGAAGCTCGTTACTACTTCCGTAAACTCGCTGACATCCCTGGAACTGGATTGGAACATGTCCCAGTCGACGTCACACAGAGCGTCCTGTAGCTCAGCCTCTGAATGGTCAGACCACCGCTTTACGTCCCTCGTCACTACCTCTTCCCGTGCTATCCTTTGTTTATACTCCGGCAGCAGGAAAATGGCGGCATGGTCTGATTTGCCGAACGGAGGTAGAGAGACAGCCTTGTAGCCTCTCTTGAACGGCGTATAGCCGTGGTCCAACGTTCTTTCCCCTCTGGTAGCACACATAATGTGCTGGTGAAAGTTCGGCATGACTTTCTTTAGGTTCGCCCTATTAAAGTCCCCAGCCACCACCATAGCCGCGTCGGGATGCTTGTTCTGATGCCGACATAACACATCCTGTAGGTCCGATAGTGCTACGTCGGTGTCCGCATGTGGTGGTATGTAGACGGCTGTGGTGATGACCGAGCTGAACTCCCGGGGAAGGTAGAATGGACGGCATGAGATCGTCAGATGTTCCAGGTTCGACGAGCAGGAACGAGAAAGAGTCTTAATGTCCTTGGGGTTGCACCACTTGTTGTTGATCATGAAGCAAACCCCTCCACCCTTAGATTTGCCGGACTCTTCTGTTCTATCCGCAGAGAAGACAGAGAAGGACTCGGTTGGGCATATGGCTCGATCCGGCACCAGCGGGGTCAGCCATGTTTCCGTCAGACAAAAGATGTTACAATCCCTCGTGTCCCATTGGAATCTAATCCTCGCCCTAACATCATCCAACTTATTTTCCAGAGACTGGACGTTAGCAAGAAGAATGCTGGGCAGAGGTGGACGGTGGGCTTGAACTCTCAGTCTGTTCCAAATTCCGCTCCGTTTTCCCCAATGTGAGTATAGAATAGAGCGAAACCTGTCAGCTAGGGTGTCAGCTAGGGGTGGGCGGATTGAACTTTACTATTGTATACTATTGTATAAACTCTTCCATCGCCGAAAGTTTTAAATATTTGCTTTAAAAAATCACATTCTATTTCAACTAAAAGAAAATTGCATTCAAAATATCTCAGGGATGCATACAATAATTTATATAATTTGTTTTTGTCATACCCTCTCACTGTGTTTACACTCAATTCACTTCCTCACTGTGTGATTGAGGCAGTCTCCTCAGGGCAGAGACGTGTGTATCAATTAATTTAACTAAGCAAATGAGAGCCATGGTTGCTCATAGAAAAAAAGTTTCTTCCCTGTAGTCTGTATATTTCAGGAGATTTTGACTGATGCACCGAAGCACCGACCATACAGCCACCATGGCTTTACATTGATCAGGTTCTATATACAGCTACCATGGCTTTACATTGGTCAGATTCTATATACAGCCACCGTGGCTTCACATTGGTCAGATTCTATATACTTCCACCGTGGCTTTACATTGATCTGATTCTATATACAGCCACCGTGGCTTTACATTGGTCTGATTCTATATACAGCTACCATGGCTTTACATTGATCTGATTCTATATACAGCCACCGTGGCTTTACATTGGTCTGATTCTATATACAGCTACCGTGGCTTTACATTGGTCAGATTTTATATACAGCCACCGTGGCTTTACATTGGTCTGATTCTATATATAGCTACCGTGGCTTTACATTGGTCAGATTCTATATACAGCCACCTTGGCTTTACATTGGTCAGATTCTATATACTTCCACCATGTCTTTACATTAGTCAGATTCTATATACAGCCACCGTGGCTTCACATTAGTCAGATTCTATATACTTCCACCGTGGCTTTACATTGGTCTGATTCTATATACTTCCACCGTGGCTTTACATTGGTCTGATTCTATATACAGCCACCGTGGCTTCACATTGGTCAGATTCTATATACAGCCACCGTGGCTTTACATTGGTCAGATTCTATATACTTCCACCATGTCTTTACATTAGTCAGATTCTATATACAGCCACCGTGGCTTCACATTAGTCAGATTCTATATACTTCCACCGTGGCTTTACATTGGTCTGATTCTATATACTTCCACCGTGGCTTTACATTGGTCTGATTCTATATACAGCCACCGTGGCTTCACATTGGTCAGATTCTATATACAGCCACCGTGGCTTCACATTGGTCAGATTCTATATACAGCCACCGTGGCTTCACATTGGTCAGATTCTATATACAGCTACCGTGGCTTTACATTGGTCTGATTCTATATACAGCCACCATGGCTTTGCATTGGTCTGATTCTATATACAGCCACCGTGGCTTTAAATTGGTCATATATATATACTGTATATATATATATATGTGCCATTTAGCAGACGCTTTAATCCAAAGCGACTTACAGTAAGTAGTGAATGCATAAATTTTGCAGTATATGTGGTCCCAGTGGGAATTGAACCCACAACCTAAGCGTTGCCAATGGAATGCTCTACCTACTGAGCCACACAGAACCACAGATTCTATATTCAGCCACCTTGTCTTTACATTGGTCAGATTCTATATACAGCCACTATGGCTTTACATTGGTCAGATTCTAAGTTTTCAAATACGTTCTAACTGTTCTCTTGCGGTCACTGCTGGGCTGAGATAGGGCTATGCGTATCTGACTAGTACAGTTCAAATCATGGAAGCAATGTGTATGCATTTGAAAACTAGTTAACATGCCACTTCTGGGTTCTGGGTGATTTGAGCAAAAATAAAATCAGTTTATACTTCATGATGGTAGCAAGTCACCGTCGTTTTAGTGTCTTAGACTAGGTTTTTGACACGCATGCTGGCTTGTTTTCGGAGGGTGATTCCTCTGCCTTGAGTGTTGACTCAAATTACACATATGATGCTACCCATGCTGTTTTTGTTACCACGACAATCTGTATGGATCCAACTGGAAAGCATTCTGGCTAACGGAGCTCTGGTTTAATAGATTTGTACAACAGAACTGATTCATAGTACATTTTGGATAGGTTTCTGGATACTTGGATGCACGATTCTCTGATGCAGCAACCACAAAAACAATTCAAATCATCTTAGAATTAATTTCCCTCTTTACTTTCTCTGTACAAGAGGTGCCATTTCATAGTAAAAAAATAAAATAACATACAGCATGGCATGTGGCATTTAACCACTTTGGATAGATTTTGGGCCACCAAAGGACACCTGAGTGCTGCTTTTAGAATCAATACTGTAGCATTTCATTGCTTTTAGATATTTGCATCCAGTTTTTTGTGGAAGTGTACACAGTTATTTGTCTGGAATCTGGATTTAGAGGGAAAAATCATTATATTAGTATAAATCTGTCACGACTCGACCGGAAAACGGGCATTTCCCTCAGGCCCCAATTGTCAGGAGAAGTGAAAGGCATGCCAGGAATGCACAAACTCAATCACGACAATCACCAGCTATGATCCCTGGAGGGTATTTAACCTTCTGGCCACCCCAGCACTATGCTTGAACATTCACTGCCCTTACCTGTTGTGTTTGTGTCCTTGCCGCCCTGAAAAGCTTGTTTCAAATTGTCCCAGTGTTTAGTTTATTCCGTACCCCGAATACATTTTAAGTTTACCGTTTTGCTTGTTTTGTTTCTCCTGTTCATTTGTTGTTTTGGTTTATTTGTTAGTGTTTGTTCCGTGTCTGCTCAGACA
>JAINUG010000966.1:35000-38937 GCA_029706075.1 Aldrovandia affinis | reverse complement strand
AATTCAAATTGGTCGAGACTGTGTTGATTGTTTTCCTATAGCCTGCACGGAGAAACATAGAAATGTAAGTCAACAGGTATTGGGTGAATCTAAGCCAGAGACTCCTTCAGTACAAGAGACAAGATGAGCCCCTTAAATCGACCTGCTTTTCTCCAAGGCCCCAGCTGTATCCAGCACAGAGGCCTGTGGAGGATTTGTCATCAGCACATTTCAACCGATTTAGGAAGCTGGATTTACAAAGACTCACAAGTTTCCTCTGGATCAGTGGATCTCAAACCCCCAGCCGGTCCATGTTTTTGTTCAATTCCACCACCAGCACACCTGATACACCTGAACCCATTACTACATTACATTTACACCACCATTACATTACATTACAGGCATTTAGCAGACGCTCTTATCCAGAGCAACTTACACAGTTTACATTTCTTTACATACATTCCATTTATACAGCTGGATATTAACTGAAGCAGTTCAGGTTAAGTACCTTTGGCTCAAGGGTACAACAGTAGTGTCCCACCTGGGGATTGAACCTGCAACCTTAACGTAACAAACCCAGCTCCCTAACCATTACATTAACACTGCCAGCCTGTACTACTTAATGAGCGTTGATTAGTTGAATCAGGTGTGCTGGTGGAGGAATTTAACAAATACATGGACTGGTTGGGGTCCCCGAGGAGAGGTTTGAGAAGCCGGTGTGTTTGCCGTTTCACCAGTTACCGTGGCTCAATGAGGTAATTAGCTGTGAACACCAATGGCAGTTCTCCCTTAGATAAGATCACAGTGAAATGTTCCCAATAGGGACGGAAGAACAGTCTTCAGCCGGCATTCACGAGCTCACAAAGACATTTCGATGAGATGTCCGTGCACGTGAATGACTGGGCTAGTTAAATAATGAAGAGCAGAGGTTGGAGTGAAATCCAGGAGCGGATACGGCCCTCCTTCCCTAGCGTGGCTGTGAAGTAGCTCCAGTGGCAAGTGGCCTGATGACAGTTCCAAAAAACAATTTTACGACAACAATTGCATTTCATTACATTGGAGCAGGGGTGCCCAAGTTCGGTCCTGGAGAGCTACTGGGTGTGCAGGCTTTTGTTCCAGCCCTTCACTAACACACCTGATTCCATTAATCACCTCACTAACACACCTGATTCCACTAATCACTTCACTAACATACCAGATTCCACTAATCACTTCACTAACACACCTGATTCCACTAATCAACTGCTCGTCAAGGCAATGAATGTTCAAATCAGGTGTGTTAGTGAAGGGCTGGAACAAAAGCCTGCACACCCAGTAGCTCTCCAGGACCAAACTTGGGCACCCCTGCATTTGAGCGTTTGTTTATTTGTGTTGCCAGTAGCCACGGTGTGAGCGGAATGAAGCGATGCAATTGTATGAAAATATACAGCTTCAGGGGTGCTTAACAGACAGGTGCAACAACCTCACTTTCCCCCCTTAAGATTTGGGAACCGCGGTCTAGCGGTTACAACGTTCGACGCTGGCCATGGCGGCCAGGGTTCGATCCCACCGGCCGCACCAGAGTCGGCTCTGGCCGGGAGCACCACCAGGGGCGGCGATTGGCTATCCGCCCAAGGGAGGGGGGAGGGAAGCCCACAGGATGTTCGCTGCGCACAGGAGTGGCTCTGTAGTACTGTGTTACGGTCGACGGCCTGGCGAGTGCCGTCTTCGTCACTACCGGTCGCAGGACTATGGCAGCGAACTCACATTACTGGGGGATTTAAATAAAAATAGCGGGTCTAATTGGATACTAAATTGGGAGAAAATCTAGAAATGTAAAGCCTCTGGATAAAGCTGATAAAATGTTAACGTAAAAATGATGTTCAGCTCAATTGAATAATACTAAATGACGTATTCCTTGTCTCACCACTGTTTATGAGCACGGCATAAAGCATAGACGGTCAGCAGATGCTGAATTCAGATCCGCGCTCAGTAAAACAGCTCAGGCACGACCCGATCAGCACAGAGCCAGACCCGTACGGCGAGCCCGCCAGAACGGAGCGGAGCGGCGCGACCCGATCAGCACAGAGCCAGACCCGTACGGCGAGCCTGCCAGAACGGAGCGGAGCGGCGCAATAAAAGAGTCCTTCCTCCTTTTAAAGATTTTGTTTCAGATTTTCTCCCATTTTCTCCCAATTTAGTAGCCAATTAGACCTGCTATTTTTATGTCAATCCCCCCCTAGTAATGTGAGTTCGCTGCTGTAGTCCTGCGACCGGTAGTGACGAAGGCGAAGTAACGCCTCCTCCAAGACGGCACTCACCAGGCCATCGACCGTAGCCCGGTACTCCAGAGCCACTCTTATGTGCAGCGAACGTCCTGTCGGCTTCCCTCCCCCCTCCCTGGGGCAGACAGCCAATTGCCGCCCCTGGTGGCACTCCTGGCCAGAGCCGACTCTGGCGAGACAGGGAATCGAACCCTGGTCTCCGTGGCCAGCGTCGAACGTTGTAACCACTGGACCACACGGGAGGCCCTGAGTCAGTTCCTTTTATAAGTAGTTGTAATAAAGTTGTGGCTCCCGTAGCTCAGTGGGTAGAGCATGGCACTGGCAATGCCAAGGTTGTGGGTTCGATCGCACGGGACTACATGTCCGTCGTTCAGACGGGACGGTAAAAACCAAGGTCCTGACTCTCTGTGGTCATAAAAGATCCCATGGCGCTTTTCCAAAAAGAGTAGGGTGTTAACCCGGTGTCCTGGCCAAATTCCCAATTAAAAAAATATATATATATATGCATTCATTCAAAATTCATGAATTCCCTCCCTCCTGGCCTCTCCACTGTGTGTCTTATGTGCAGTGAGTTTGTACTGGTGCACTGCAGAATGGAATGGCAGTGGCTGGCAGTGTAGTGTAATGGTTTGGGAGCTGGGCTTGTAACTCAGAGGTTGCAGGTTCAATCCCCAGGTGGGGCACTGCTGCTGTACCCTTGAGCTAAAGGTACTTAACCTGAATTGCTTCAGTAAAATATCCAGCTGTATAAATGGATTGTATGTAAAGAAATGTAAAACTGTGTAAGTCGCTCTGGATAAGAGTGTCTGCTAAAAACAAAAAGTAAAATGTACGCACGTGCCTCCTGAAAGCCCCTCGTCCAAACAGCTCATTCTGAGGGAGGAGAGCAACAGCCCTGGCAGCGGATTTGAATTCTGTTCCAGGCCCCCGCTCTCGTTGTCCAGATGGGACGGCTGAAAGGTGTGTTTATGGGGGAATGGAGATTAGCGCCGAGAAGGGCGTCCTTGAATTCTGCATTCGTCGCAGTCTCCTCAGGTTGTTTGCTCTGCTCGTGTGTGTGACCTCCGTCAAGTTTTCTTGTGCCGGAGTTTTGCGCAAGGCAGAGCCTCTTGGCTCTTGTTTGTTTATCTGTGGCTGTTCCGGATGACAGCGTGGGTGGCAGGGTTTTTTCTGTGTGTGTGTGGGGGGGGGTCAATCCACTGAAACATATCCTCTCTTTCTGTCTCTGCATCTCTCTCTTCTCTCTCCCTTTTTCTCTCTCTCCTTCTCCCGCTCTCACATTCCTGTGTTGTTACTGTCAGAGAGCTGTTTGAAGTTCCTTCACTGACTGCAGCTCTCTCTCTCTCTCTTTCTCTCTCTGTCTCTCTCTCTCTCTCTCTCTCTCTCTCTCTCTCTTTCTCTCTCTCTCTCTCTCTCTCTCTGTCTCTCTCTCTCTCTCTTCTCTCTCTTTCTCTCTCTCTCTCTCTCTCTCTCTCTCTCTCTCTCTCTCTCTCTCTCTCTCTCTCTCTCTCTCTCTCTCTCTCTCTCTCTCTTTCTCTCTCTCTCTCTCTCTCTCTCTCTCTCTCTTTCTCTCTCTGTGTGTCCCTGCTTTAGTTCCATGAATCTCTCTCTCTCTCATCTCTGAGATCATTTCTCTCTCTCTCTCTCAATTTGAATCTCTTTATCTGCTACTCTCTGTCTGTCTCTCTCTCTCT
>JAINUG010000966.1:27500-30000 GCA_029706075.1 Aldrovandia affinis | reverse complement strand
GTAAGTGTGTGTGTGGGATATGTATTGACCCTAATCCTAACAATACAAATATACACTCTCTCTGTCTCTCATACACACACACACACACACACACACACACAGGCACACACACACACACACACACACGCACCCGGGACATGCAAACATGCACTATCTCATTCACACTCATGCTCACACACTCATTCACAAACACTTTTGAGTCCTTTTAGATTTTCACTGCACTCTGAGCCACTTTGTGGCAACGTTGCCATGACGCCGCAGCGACGTGCTATAGCGGACGCGGTGCTGTGACAACGTGCCTCACGTTGCCGTGGAAACCCAGTGTGTGGCAGGCCGGCGTGGACCTCGCTGTTTTTCTGGCAAGACGTTTATCGATTTTTCTTGCCATTAAAAAGAAATTGCATCATCCACAGAATCGAAGAAAGATCGTAGGGCAGTGACACACCCCCACAGCGGTCGTGATGCAATATGTTTCGGGGTTTTCTTTTTTCCTGAGCAAATATTCGCTGCTCGGCTGACTTGTATTCCAATAGGGCTCTTGGCAGTCAGCCGTCGTGGTTTTTCAGGCAGGTGAGAGCAGCACTGTGGTGGTGAACAGCGGGCAGTAGGGAACCGTGGAAGTGGGTCGGCTCGAGAGCTTCGTGAGACGCCAGAAATTTACTGCTGCAGGCTGCCCGTGTTTCTGAGTGCCGTATGGTTCTCACATTATTTCTGTGAGGCGAACATACATTTACATTTTTACATTTTAGGCATTTAGCAGACGCTCTTATCCAGAGCGACTTACACAGTTTACATTTCTTTACATACAATCCATTTATACAGCTGGATATTTTACTGAAGCAATTCAGATTAAGTACCTTTAGCTCAAGGGTACAACAGCAGTGAACCAGCAACCTCTGAGTTACAAGTCCAGCTCCCTAACCACTACACTACATGGCCTGTGGTAGGACTTACAGGCCGGCACAGGGTGCGATTGTATCTTAAGAATTGTTCCTCCTAATCTGAGCATGGGCATTGGTGATAAGGCGTATTCTGTATTACAAACCTGCCTCTGTTATGACAGTTTATCTTGAAACCTTCTGTTTGCCCCTGTCCCTTAACCTGAAGAAGAGTCAAAGTTATTTAAATACTTCGATAAGAATAAGAATGTACAGCATATAAAAGCACAACACATTTAAGCAAGCGTTGCGTTGTTTTTATGCTCACACACTGTTGCTCAGTCAGTCTCAGTGACTTATGGTTGTGTGCACCGATGTGATGTAGCTATAGCGCCACCTACTGGATCCACACACTGAAATTCAGACCATTCATGTTCAACACCGCCCTCAGTAAGTGGGTTATGGGCAGGGTTGCACATAAGTGGTATGCCAGTACGCATTCGCGTCCTCAAATGTTAATTGTGTACCAAGCAAGACAACAAACCTTTGAAACATACGCGACTTTAAATTGAGAACGTGTGTGTTAACAAACAGCCAATGCTTCAGCACAGTGGTGATTTTAGACCCTATTGTCTTTCATCTCAGCCCCCCTGAAAATGTTTTGTCATTCTTTTCTAAAAAAACATCTATTTTTAAAAATACCACAGACAGACAGAGAGAGAGAGAGAGTGGGTATTTCAATTTTGAGAGCGACCACCATTGTGGTGTTTTTGTTTTGGGGGAATGTCACAGTAAATTAATTACAAATGTAGGCCAGTGCTTTGCATGTGTACATCTCACATTCTCATCGGGGGCTGAGCGCCCCTTAAAGGTCAAATCCTAGAATTGTCCCTGCTTCAGCACTTCCATGCCCTCATTCGGGATGCTCAAGAACGTGCCACAGCATTGGCTCTTTGTTAATATCGTTCTGGAGTTAATAAAAGCACATTTTCCCATCTGCTCCTACCGCCATTAGTTATGGTGTGAGATCTCTGTCTTATAGAATCTAAGCTGGCAGTGTGGTATAATGGTTAGGGAACTGGGCTTGTAACATTAAGGTTGCAGGTTCAATCCCCAGGTGGGGCACTGCCGTTGTACCCTTGAGCTAAAGGTACTGAACCTGAATTGCTTCAGTTAATATCCAGCTGTATAAATGGATTGTATGTAAATGTAAACTGTGTAAGTCGCTCTGGGTAAGAGCTCAAACGTAAATGAAGAAATTCTATCTATAGAAATCTATAGAATTTTTCATAACCTGCTGAGTCATCCTTCGTAAAGCATTTTATTCTATTTGCTTAGGAATTTAGGAATCGTTCATAAAGATGTTATAACATGTTAATACAGGAATTATACATCCTTCACGAAGGCTTGTGGAATATATCCTTAGTGTGAATATATCCTTAGTGTGAAATGTCTGTCTCTGTTGCAGGAGTTTGGGGTGCCGTTCATGGAAACCAGCGCAAAATCTGCCCTCAATGTCGAGCTGGCCTTCACGGCCGTGGCCAAGTAAGAGCATTCGTGGAACGATTAGAAGCACTTTCGTTTCCCTCTCGCGATTCAATTGTTGCGATTTCTCTCAGGCC
>JAINUG010000966.1:17500-22500 GCA_029706075.1 Aldrovandia affinis | reverse complement strand
CAAAATGAAAGTAACCTTAATAAAGATCATGATGTACAATGAAAGTGGTGTATTATTTCGTTCCGAAATTTGACTTCCTCTTTGAACGCATGTCTATAAATCTCTCTGAAGACGAATCTTGTTTTTAGCGAACGTTTTTCCCCAGATAAAGTTTTATTGAGAGAGGCCTCTCGCGTGGTCCAGTGGTTTCAACGTCCGACGCTGACCACGGGGTCGATTCCCCGGCCGCACCAGAGTCGGCTCTGGCCGGGAGTGCCTCGGAAGAGACGATACCTCGCCTTCGTCACTACCAGTCACGGGGCTACGGCAGCGAACTACGAGGGAGGGATTGACCTGAATATAGAGGGTGTAATTGGCTACGAAATTGTGAGAAAAACGGGATAAAATCAGAAAACTAATTTTTTAAGGATTGTTGTGAGGCTGTTCTGTGTTCGCAGAGCTATGATTGGCTCACGGGGGATTCATTTCGCGGCGTCACAAAATGTTCCCACAGAGAGAGTTGAAAATCAGGTCCAGTTTATGACAAAGTTTATATGTAGCTAACCCTGTAGCCACCATTAACACCCCTGTGGGTTACTGGTAGTTTTTGTAAAAAGATATTTACAAATATTCCGAAACAAAATTCTTCTTTGATGATTGTACGTTTTGATTTGTAACACGTTTCTTTGACGCTTCTCAGGGATCTGCAGGGGCGTTTTTAGATTTTACCGCCATCTAAAGAATGAAAAGTATTTCAAATACGGACACAGGTGTAATACGCGTGCGCAGACGCACCGACATACACACACACACACATGCATGCACACATACACACACACACACACCTGTGTGAGTACAACATTTTGAATCAAATTATTAGTGACAATATCATAGTATTTAAATATGACCTTGTCATCTATGATTAGCTTGGCCTGACAGAGATGAGAGACTAGACAAGTATTTTTTTTCTTTTACATAAATGGTCTTCCTGTACAGACGTTCTGTATTCTCATGTTCTGTTCTTCTTTATGCTATTCGCCGAAATGTGCTGAACAAAACTGTCATTTAAAAAAAAAAAAAAAAATGGATACTGTATCTGTGTATCCCTTTTATATTTGAGTTCATAACAGTCTATTACACCAGGCTTCTGCACACATGTTGTACGTTTATAGCACTGCAAATGCATCAGTGAAATGTTTATATTTTCAAAGCAGTTGTAAAAAAAGGCCAGCTTCAGACAGCTCTACAGGGCCCCCTACTGGGCATTTTAGTCAGGCAACCCTAGCTTCACCTTTGGTGAAGAACCCCAACACCTAAGAAAGCGATCTGTAGAGCAACTCTGACACTTACTTGTAGGCTATTGAACTCCCTCCCGTGGACTGGACTGCCATACAGCATTATGTGTTCGTGCGGCTAACTGTGAGTGCCTCTATAGTTGTTTCTTGCTGTTTGGCTGTAAGTTGTTAGTAGTTGCTTGTATGCTCGCTGCGGTATTAGCGTTAGCATCCGCTAGCTAATCAGCATATATTAGCATATATTTCGTAACTGCTATATCTTTTTCTATATTGGTGTATTTTGCTATTGGTTACTATTGTTACCATATGTAGATGCATATACTCTGTTGTACTGCATATTGGAGCACATTCCTAGCTTTTACAGGTTCATGTGTAGGTTAGCTTGCTAGCCCATTGCAACAGTGAAGTGGAATCTTCTTATCTTATCTATTGTGGTAGTCTGTAATGTTCATACTTACCTTCAGGTATTGTGTTAGTCTGTATGCATTTAAGTTAAGTCAGTTGTATTATAGCAATGCTATATTTTTACCCCTGTCCTTTAGAACCACATATAATACTGGATCTATACAGTTCACCAAAGATATTGGATACATTGGAATGGCATCAGATTCATAAATGGTTCAAGCATCAGAAAACAAGTAATTCTAGAGCTCAGTTCTAAAGTGTGTGATGTGTGTATATGTACTCCTACATTCAACCAACGTAAACTGGACATTCCTCTCCTGCCTGTTCTTTTTTTAAAATACATTTTGTTTCTGATTTTTATCCAGTTTTTCTCCCAATTTGGTAGCCACTTACACCTGCTGTTTTCATGTCAATCTCCCCCCCCCGCACTATGAGTTTGCTGCCTCACTACCCTGTGACCGGCGGTGTCGAAGGCGAAGCATCGTCTCCTCCGAGACGGCACTCGCCAGGCCGTCGACCGTAACTCCACCACCCCAGAGCCACTCCTGGACGCAGCGAACGTCCAGGCAAGGCCAAAGCCCCCTGCGAAGACCCAGCCTTCAGAGAATAAGTCACGGGAGAAAGCGAGCAAGTGCTGCCCGTACTGCAACACTACCCAGCACTACACAAACCAGTGCACCCACTTCCAGCTTCTGACCAAAGAACAGATGAAAACCTGGATGAAGACCAACCATAGGTGCTGGAAGTGTGGGGGCGTGAACACTGGCAGCACAGTGCACACTCAAAGCTCAAAGGTGTCTTGGAAGATGTTTTAATGTATTGTATTGTCATATGTGTGTCAACGTAACTTTTAAATGCTGTTCTGCTGCCTTCCTTGGCCAGGTCTCCCTTGAAAAAGAGATTGTATCTCAATGGGCTTTTTCCTGGTTAAATAAAGGTAAAAAAAAAAAAAGTCAATGCCAGCTCAAAAGCAACCGGCAGCATGAAACCAGCGCTGCCCAGACCCTGTGTGTTGACCGGCCTGCTGGCAGTAGCAAGGTGCTGCTGAAGATGAGCAGGGTCACCAGGTCACTCCATACGTACGTCCTGCTGGATGATGGATCAGAGCGTACCGTCCTTCTTCATGAAGCAGACCAGCAGCTCGGCCTTCAAGGCAGGCCCGAACACTTGGGCCTTCGGACGTTACATCAAGACATCGGAGTCATCCACGGAGCTACGGTGTCATTCTCTGGGGTCCCTGCTACTCAACCAGACCGGCCCTTCAACATCCATAGAGCCTTTACAGCTGAGGAGCCTTGCACAGCATACTTGCCTACGTTCTGGAGTCACCCTTGCATGCTTCTCGGCAAATTCTTTCCGGCTCACCCCCCTCCCCAGGGGTGGACAGCCAAACGCCGACCCCGATCGGGGCTCCCCACCAGGGCCGGTCTGGTACAGTCGGGTTTCGAACCGCGACCGTGACGGGCAGCTCACACTCGTAAAGGACCAGCATGTACGAGCTTTTAACAGCTTCCGACGCCTGATAGCTTAGTACATTGCATCGTGCTATGTACTGTACTGTCCTTTTCATCGGCTCCCCTCTTTGTCACTAATGTGCTACCTGCGATTTGGTGCCAGTGTCCTTGTTCCCACTTCTGTTGCCACATAAACTGTGTTTGTCATCCGCTGAGGTGTTTTTTTTTTTTGTTCGTTTCCGTCTGGATAACAGCATCTGCTAAACAAATAAATATCAGGAAGAAAAAGAAGGTAAAATGAGATTTTAAATTACTTCCTTCCTTCCCGTCCTCTCGTTATCTCTGTCCTGGCTGGCGGGTACATCTTGAAACGTACATCTAAAAATAAACGCCTGGCTACGACGCTTTATGCAAAACAAAAACAAAAAACCGATGTGTTTTAATCGTCATACTGAATCAGAGCATGCGCCTCCAGTTTTAATGAGGCCCCACTGCCTCCTTGTTCAGTACTCTGTGTATGTATCCCTGCTTAAAAAAATAAATTAAAAAAATGTACTAACCTTTTCCTTCCCAGTGTTACAGGTATGGTACACAGCCGCCAACTATTGCTGTATTACTGCACTGATCAGTCTCTTGCACTAACTGTGATTGTTCCTACCATGTATTAATGCACATGTTGTAAGTCGCTCTGGATAAGAGCGTCTGCTAAATGCTTAAAATGTAAAAATGTAAATGTATAACCTGGACCAGTGGTGATTTTAGACCATATTTAGGGGGCTTTAGCCCCCCTGTCTTTCATCTCAGCCCCCCTGAAAATGAAAAAGTCATTTTTTCTAAAAAAAAACTATTTTACTTAATTATTATTATTTTTTTAAATACCACCGATAGAGAGTGGTATTTCAATTTTGAGAGCGACCACCATTGTCGTGTTTTTGTTTTGGGGGAATGTAACAGTGAATTCATTTAAAATGTAGGCTTGTGCTTTGCATCTGTACATGTCACATTTTAATTCGGGGCTGAGCCCTCCCGTAAAGGTCAAATCCTAAAACCGCCCCTGAATTCTGGACAACCTTTTCACCGATTCTGTATCATGTCTGTACCCGCGAGCCAGCAGTTGCTCAAACGCGCCAGTAGAGGGCAGGCTCGTGCCGCGCTGGTTCGTCACAAGGCTGTGGTCCCGTTGGGCTAGTGTCTGGGGTAAACGGCGTGCCCCTGTTCAAAGTCACACCGTTGCTTATGGTTACGGCCACGCGCAACCTAAATACAATGAAGGGGTTATGTACGTATGTGCAAATGAATAAATACAGCTAAAAGCATTATAATAAATAATAATAATTAAAAAAACTACCAGCTCTGAATTCACAGCCTCACAGCTGTGTATGTGTATGTGTATGTGTAAATATGTAGTTTATGTAAAAAACATTTTCACATAAACATAATCTTCACCTCAATTACGAACAATTTAGTGTAACAGTGTTTTTCACCCCCCACAGATCACAGGTTCCCTTATGGTTCTTTATTAAAAAAACATTTTGTTTGCCATTTTCTCTGTAAAATGGCAAACAAACTAGACAGATACGCGTTTTATTATTATTATTTTTTAAACATGGCTCAGCCCACACTGTCCTGGCGGCTGTCAGCCATGCCAGGTCTCCAGAGTGGAACCAGGGTCCAAACCCGCGTCTCTGCATCCTGCTCCACGTCGCCCAGTGCCCCAGAGTGGTCAAAAGAGCACGGATTTATTTCTAAAAGCAGAAAAGACGATTATCATGCCTTCTGTACAATGTGTCGGTGTGAGGTGGACGTGGAAGCGGACAGTGTCAAAGCAGAACGCCAGATCTGCATTACCTTTACTGAGGGGTGCACA
>JAINUG010000966.1:2500-12500 GCA_029706075.1 Aldrovandia affinis | reverse complement strand
GTTCTTACGTACACTATGGGCTGCAAAATGCCCAAACGGGAGACTTCATACAACCCAGAGTGGTCAAAAGAGCACGGATTTATTTCTAAAAGCAGAAAAGACGATTATCACGCCTTCTGTACAATGTGTCGGTGTGAGGTGAACGTGGAAGCGGACAGGGTCAAAGCAGAACGCCAGATCTGCCAACAGACAGAAGTACCAAAACTAGCGACAGAAGTGCCAAAAGTAGACCATCCAGCTATTGAGTACACATTTTCAATGTTAGTTAGTCTGTATAGGTCAGGGGTCGGCAACCTGTAACACTCAAAAAGAGCCATTTGGACCCGGTTTCCACGGAAAAGAAAACACTGGGAGCCGCCAGTGGCGTAGCGAGTCACGTAAACGGCGCCCCATTTTCTGTCGACGGGGGATGGTTCTACGTGGAAAAAAAATTGCGCCCCTCGGATTTTCGATTCAATTGGATAATTATAATTTATTTTCCCAAGCCACGCGGAGCCGCAGGTTGCCGACCCCTGGTATAGGTTATGGTTTTTAATTGGTCATATAAATTGCAGCTGCCTGAAGTGTCCTCCATTCTGGGGTTTGGGAAATGGCCGCCCTATTTCATTTTTTTTTAAACAATATATTTATTGAGTTTTGGTTTTTCCCAACAAAAACAGTAATACATAACAATACAAAACAATCAATGTAAACAGCAACAAGCATTAACCCCCAAAAAAATATATATATGTATAAAATAATAATAAATAAATAATACAAAATATATATACATATATATTATAGGCCACCCTATTTCTAACTGAGCTGCGTTCGTGCCTGTCTTTGACTGCGTGCTACGTTGCCTCGTGGACGTTGCCTCGTGGACGTTGCGTTATGTACGTTGCCTCGTGGACGTTGCGTTATGGACGTTGCCTCGTGGACGTTGCGTTGTGGACGTTGCGTTACGTACGTTTGTAGAACGTCTCTGTACGACGACGGGTAGGGTGAGCCATTTCCAAAACTACGTTTACTCTGAAACCCCCTCTGCGTGGGTCGCAAAGGCTGCGTTGATGTTGCAGAGCCCTGGTTGTGTTGCTGTCGCGTTGTTGTCCTTCGAGCATGCAGAAGCCCTGAGTTCAGCCAAAGTATTGCATATAATGAAGATCCATACTATGCAGTGTAGGTTGTGCAAAGACTATTGTAGCCCATTTCCCTGGCATCAAAACACCTGTGAGGGTAATGATTCTGACCAATCACAGACGCATATTCAAATTTGGGTTTTAATGCCGTGACTAATCACCGGAAGAGTTAAAAACATTTTTTTATTTTTTTTACGATTCATTTTTGAAGCCATTTTTCTCCGAGAAAATTGGATTTGTTGCTCCCAATTTAGTAGCTAATTACACCCTCTCTTTTTCATGTCGATCCCCCCCTCGTATTGTGAGTTCCCTGCCGCAGCCCTGATCCCGGCCATGTACTGCCTTCTCCGAGTCCGGGGGAGAAAAAAACAAAAGGACTCGCACCTGCCCCTGTTGTGCAAAGGCTTCGATCTCAAAGGTTCTGCTTCCTGTTCTGGGTTAAACCCCACATTTACATTTACATTTACATTTACATTTACATTTACATTTACATTTACATTTACATTTACATTTACATTTGAAGCATTTAAGCAGACGCTCTTATCCAGAGCGACTTACAAGATGTGCATTAATACATGGTAGGAACAATCATAGTTCGCGCAAGAGATCAGTGCAGTAATACAGCGATAGACATCCTTGCAGGCAGCTGCGTACCATACCTGTAACACTGGGAAGGAAAAGGTTAGTCACTGACATTTTGTATTTTGTCTTTTTTATAAATGAGTAAGCGAGGATACATATACAAAAAGTATTAAACAAGTAGGCAGTGGTGATGACAATTGGCTGGATGTACAGAAGTCAGTGGTAGTGGAGTCTGAAAAGGTGGGAAAACCCTGATGGGAAAGATTTACGCAAAAAGTGGTTATACTGGGGCCTGCTGGGTGGTGTAGTGGTTACAGCGTTCAGCGCTGGCCACTGCGACTAGGGCCACTAGGGCGGGGCGACAATTGGCTGTCCGCCCCAGGGAAGGGGGAGGAAGCCAATATGAGGTCGCTAATAGGAGTAAAAATAAAAATAAAAAAAAGATGAAATTAGTATTCTGCAGGGATGTCAGAGGTGTCTAAAGGGATTTAAAGTATTCGGTCTGGTGGAAACTGGGTCGGAACTCTAACTGGGTGACCCAGAGGGGCTGAAACCGAACCACGTCATCCACTTCCCCCGCCCTCCTGAAGGCTGCTCTTGATTGTGTCGTGTGAATGTTGAAGGCCCGCAGAAAGCCCTCATCTGAGCCGTGAGGATTTGAGATTGGCTTCACCGTGGTCCATCATTTATTGTGCCACTCACAGATGTGTTGCACAAGCAGCCTCTGCCCTGTGCTTGTGTGTGTCCTGCGCTCCGGTGCTATGTAGGTCACACCTCACGTAACAGAGACACGGCGGTCAGGGGCCGGCCTCGGACCACAGCGCGGTCAAATTGGCCCCTATTTCAGTGCAACCTGGCTCTCTGTTGTGTGTGTGTGTGTGTGTCTGTGTGTGTGTGTGTGTGTGAGTGTGTGTGTGTGTGTGTGTGTGTGTGTGTGTGTGTGTGTGTGTGGTGTGTGTGTGTGTGTGTGTGTGTGTGTGTGTGTCTGTGTGTGTGTGTGTGTGTGTGTGTGTGTGTGTGTGTGTGTGTGTGTCTGTGTGTGTGTGTGTGTGTGTCTGTGTCTGTGTGTCTGTGTGTGTGTCTCTGTGTGTGTGTGTGTGTGTGTGTGTGTGTGTGTGTGTGTGTGTGTGTGTGTGTGTGTGTGTGTGTGTGTGTGTGTGTGTGTGTGTGTGTGTGTGTGTGTGTGTGTGTGTCTGTGTGTGTGTGTGTGTGTGTGTGTGTGTGTGTGTGTGAGTGTGTGTGTGTGTGTGTGTGTGTGTGTGTGTGTGTGTGTGTGTGTGTGTGTGTGTGTGTGTGTGTGTGTGTGTGTGTGTGTGTGTGTGTGTGTGTGTGTGTGTGTGTGTGTGTGTGTGTGTGTGTGTGTGTGTGTGTGTGTGTGTGTGTGTGTGTGTGTGTGTGTGCTGGATGGGCAGCTGTTGCGAGGCGCGGTGAATGATTACTGCTTCAGGAGGCGGCTGATCAACGGCCATTTCATTCAATTTCCCCTCCTTCACTCTCCCTCCCTCTCAGTGGGAAATCACACTTTGCCTTGTTTGTGTTTCCGCACCCTAATTTCCCTCTCCCGCGAGCGATTACCTGCACTCTGTAAAGCACAGAGGATGGAGCTTCAGCAGGGGGTGTACGCGGTGGTGGGGGGGGGGGGGCTGCGCGGCTGGCCTGTGTTTGCCCACGGCAACGCTCCAGCACTCCAAACAAAAGCGACGGGTTACCGTGGCGACTCTGGCCGCTGAACTTGGCCCGCTCTAATCCGCGAGACTTTATATCACACTGCTGCAGTGTGGCTGGAGTCGCCGCGGTAACCCGTCGTTTTCTTTCAAATACGCACGGGAAGTACTTTAACTCCTCAGCTGGCGCCGAAAGTTGAAAACACTCCTTTTAAAAATTATTTATTACTTTTGCTGTTTTTTCCCCACTTTTTTAGTATCCAATTGCCTCTCTCTCTTTCTCCGTGCCAATTATCCCCTCTCTCGTATGAGAGCTCGCTGCCATAGTCCGGCCAGTAGGGAGCGCTGCACTGCCTCCTTCGAGGCAGTGCAGCTAGACCGCTAGACCTACTAAGAGGACCCAAAAACACTCCTTTTAAAATAGTCAATAATCTCCAGAAATATGACTGGTGCTCCATCCATTTTTACCGAGCTCAGAATGTGAATACAGGAGCTAGCACTAACATGGTCCCAGTGTGATCCAATCGGAGCTCAGAATACAGGAGCTAGCACTAACATGGTCACAGTGTGATCCAATCGGAGCTCGGAATACAGGAGCTAACGCTAACATGGTCACAGTGTGATCCAATCGGAGCTCGGAATACAGGAGCTAGCACTAACATGGTCACAGTGTGATCCAATCGGAGCTCAGAATACAGGAGCTGACGCTAACATGGTCACAGTGTGATCCAATCGGAGCTCGAATACAGGAGCAATAACATGGTCACAGTGTGATCCAATCGGAGCTCAGAATACAGGAGCTAGCACTAACATGGTCACAGTGTGATCCAATCAGAGGTAATCGGCTGCCTTTTCCCCAGGCGAATTTGCAAGCAAATTATATAGCAATATTACATTACATTACAGGCATTTTAGCAGACGCTCTTATCCAGAGCAACTTACACAGTTTACCTTTCTTTACATACAATCCATTTGTACAGCTGGATATTTTACTGAAGCAATTCAGGTTAAGTACCTTTAGCTCAAGGGTACAACAGCAGTGCTCCACCTGGGAATTGAACCTGCAACCTCTGAGTTACAAGCCCAGCTCTCTAACCATTACACTGCACAGCCACCCATGCACCCCACACCGATACAGAACCATGAGAACCCATTGCTGTTGTGCTATCACTTTTTTGTTTACTGTCCGGACATTCACTGTGTGATGTCACAGAGGTACACACAGGGCACATGTTCCTTTTGTGATGTCACAAAGGTACAGTCAGGGTATAAATTCACTGTGTGATGTCATAGAGGAGACTATCTCCCATGGTTTTGTTCACTTCCTGCAGAAGAGGACGCAACAGTTTGAGGGTCAAAGTCTCCTGGTTCCAATGTAGCTGTCAAGAATTTGGGCTAAGAAACAAAAAGAAAAAAAGATTGAATTTCATAACTGAAAATTATTTATTGGTACATTTATTTTTAATATACTGATCATTTTTTTGAACAAATTTATTTAAAATATGTCTTTGTTTGTGATTGCATACTATTGGACTGGTATACTTCCCAGCCTAAGCTATACATACTTACGATTGATTGGCTGTGCAGGGGTACCATGTGACCTGGCCCCAACGCATGCATTGGTTCTGAGCCTGTGGGCGGGAACCTGTTAGTGAGTCATGAGAGGGGTCAAAGTGGGTTGCAAGATGTATAAATAAAATAATAACTTAGTGTATATTACATACAGTAATATAATAATATATATATAATTATTATTTAATATAGGTACGTATATGTAATATTATATGACATTACATTACATTACAGTCAGTTGGTAGACCCTTTTTATCCAAAGAAAATGACAGAAGTTGTACTCAACTTAAGTAGTTAAAGAACACCCACGTGTCGCTACAACTTCAAGCGCATCCCTCCCCCAAGTTAACAAACATATACAACACTAGTGCTAAAGCGGGATAAAGTTGAATATGATTAGAGTGAAATAAGTACAACCAGTGGTGGTAGGTTATTTGGGGGGGGGGTTAGGAGACAGAGTTCTCTCTGAAGAGATGCTATTTCAGACTGCGGTGGAAGATGGGCAGAAATTCGGCTGTTCTGACATCAGTGGAGGTCATTCCACCGGGATGAGTGGGTATTTAATAACTTATATGACTCGTATAGGAGTTCATACTTACATGATAAGTATTAACTTTATATGATATATTATATTGATTATAACATATAGTGACACATTTGCATAGCTTACATTAGTTACAGTGCACATGTCTTTTTAAAAATATGTTTGCCTACTTTTTAACAAGTGGGTCATGGGCTGGGACAGTTTTGGGAACGGCTGGAATAGAGAGGAGAGTCACCGTGGTTCTGCCTCGCCCTCACTGGGCCTGACTGGCCCACAGTGAATCATGCCATTCCGAGCACTGAACGTGTACGTCGGAAAAGGGTTGCTCAACACGGAATCTATGTCACGTATATATGTAGGTCAGCACATACAGGCAGCCTTTTAATGCAAAGTGAACGCCAGGCCAGTTAATCACACCCCACTTCTCAACTGAGTGGGGCGCTGATGCAGGCTGGGAGGACCCTCGGACGCTGACGGAAGCTTCCGTCTTTGCCATGGCGACGGAGGTGTGCTGAGGCATGGCCTGTGACCACGCCAGGGCTGGGGTCAGTTCCATTTCAATTTGGTCGATCCGGGAAAGTGGTCTGAAGTTGGGAGGGTCCTCCCAGTCTGAAGTTCAATCGATGAATTGTGCAGAAGTCCCCGTCATGGCCTATGAGGTTTTGTTTCAATTGATGAATTGAACTTCAGTTGATTTTCCTGAATTGGCTGAATTGGCCACACTGCCCTAGAGAAGGGCACAGGTAAATGTGACACTCAAGTCAGAGAATGTACTTTACACTGACCTTTACATTTAGTTCGGTTATTTAGCAGACACTTGTATCCAGGAGCGACTTACGAAAGTCATATTTTTTTCATAATATTATTTTCCTGTCACAACTATGACGATAAACATAAATAGACAGAAGATGAATGTGGTGCGCTTTTGTATGATTCATTACATTTTCTCCCGAGCCTTTGTGGGGGAAAAAAACTATTTACAATGTCCCATTTCTTACATAAAGCTCAAAGCGCTTTCCAAGTAGAAAGAGAAGAGAAAGTGGGGGAAAAATGTGTTAGAGATTAAAAAGAACAAAATGCAGAAAATAAACTGTTTACGTGACCTACATATATCGGCTGTTAACAGAACCAGAGGACTCATGAGGCCAACGTTATGCAACAGACATACAGGAAGAGCGGTCAGCTGCCACACAGAACCTGGTAGCCCTTGAGGCAATTCACTGTCAATTCACTCTGAATTCACTCTGAATTATGGGCAAACTGACAAGCAAAATGGGCTAAGCGGCCCCTTCCCTCTATTGTACTTCATTATGTAGGCTCTCATGCAGCAATTACCACCTGGCTAGCTCTGCCTATTTCTCTACAATTATTATTTTAACGTAAATGTGCTTTCAACTAAAATGGGTGAGTGTCCAGGATGTAGGGTGAATGCAGCTCTCAGAGAGAGAGGGAGGAGGAGGAGGAGGAGGAGGAGGGGGAGAGAGAGACAGAGAGAGAGAGAGAGAGAGAGATAGAGAGAGAGGGAGAGAGAGATAGAGGGAGAGAGGAGAGGGAGGGAGGGAGGGAGAGAGGAGAGAGAGAAGAGAGGAGGGAAAGAGAGAGAGAGGGAGGGCAGAGAGATAAAGGGAGAGGCAGAGGGAGAGGGAGAGAGAGAGAGAGAGAGAGAGAAAGAGGGAGGAGGAGGGAGCTGGGCAGGGGAGTGTGGTGGAGAGGGAGAGGTTAGTACTGTAATGTAATGTAAATGTAAAATGGTAGGGACTAAAGACATTCGGGACTCAGGGACAGAGACAAGGCGCACAGGACTGTGGTGTCCAGTGGTTTATCGCGGTACTTCGTTCCGTTACATTACAGTTCTGATTACAGAGTCAGAAGAAAGACTAGGGAGGAACAATGTCACACATCGTGTGGTTATTAATGATTATTTTACCACCCCCTCGCGCCGCCCCTGGAGCTGGCCCTGTAATGCTAGGGCTCCAGGTTCGATCCCCAGGTGGGGCACTGCTCTTTGAGCAAAGGTATTTAACCTGACTTGCTTCAGTAAATATCCGGCTGCATAACTGGCCTGTATTTAAAGGAATGTGAGCTGGGTAAGAGTGTCTGCTAAATGCCTGTGAAGTGATGTTTCACGGCTGTGCGGTTCGTGTCTGCAGGCCTCGCAGCTCTGTAGAGGCCCTGGGCTGTTTTAAGACGTTGTCACACGCCACGTGACAATCCCTGGACGGGAACAGAGCAGTCGGAGACGGAGTGGATTTTTTGGTCTACGGACTGGGTTTTTATGATTTAATCAAGGTTCTCTTTCCCCTCACGGGTTCGGGACAAAAACAATAAACTGAAAATAACAAACTAAATTAAATCATACCACACCAGAACTTTTCAGTTCCAGTTCTGGTTTCACTTTCACTTTTCTTCTTCTTTTATCCACAGTTTCGCCAGCCTTCTCCTTCCTGGTTCCAGCCCCCTACTGAAGGGAGCAGAGCAGTTTTAAGCACACAGGTGTAATTGTCAAACCCTGGACCGGTGTGTGCGCTGGCTGCTCTGCCAGTAGGTGTGGCCGCTAATTGCCCTGATTCGCTGCCAAGACCGACGCCTTCCACAGACGTATTTTAACCCTCAAGCGACCAACATATTTTGCACGCACAAATGACCAGCTGGGGTGAGCCCAAACATTAAACAATCATCATAATATTTGATATTTATTTTATTACAATTTCATTAGACATTTTTAAAAAATGTGCTTCAAATAATTCTTTTAATAATTCAATATATTTAAATGTAACTGTTTTTAAAAATGAAAATAAACGTAGACAGGAGATGTGCTGCGTTTTTGTATGATTCATTACATTTTCACCCGAGCCTTTGTGTACGAAAAAAAACCAGTTTCTATTTACAATGATATTTGATATTTCTTTTATTACAATTTCATGAGACATAAACACGTTTTGCTTCAAATAATTATTTTAATAATTAAATATATTTACTGTAAATTTAACTGTTTTTAAAAATGAAGACATAGAATTGTACCAAATCCAGACCGGGTTGACAGTCAGTTTGCCAGAGGAGGCGGAGTGGAGGGGTCTGGCTGGGGTGTAGGGTGTGATAGAGGAAGGGTCTGGCTGGGGTGTAGGGTGTGATAGAGGAGGGGTCTGGCTGGGGTGTAGGGTGTGATAGAGGAGGGGTCTGGCTGGGGTGTAGGGTGTGATAGAGGAGGGGTCTGGCTGGGGTGTAGGGTGTGATAGAGGAGGGGTCTGGCTGGGGTGTAGGGTGTGATAGAGGAGGGGTCTGGCTGGGGTGTAGGGTGTGATAGAGGAGGCGGAGCGGAGGGGTCTGGCTGGGGTGTAGGGTGTGATAGAGGAGAGGTCTGGCTGGGGTGTAGGGTGTGATAGAGGAGGGGTCTGGCTGGGGTGTAGGGTGTGATAGAGGAGGTAAGGGGGAGCAGTTCCTCTAGCCGCTTGATAAGCCAGCACCAGTGATTTGAATCTGATGCGTGCTGCGATGGGGAGCCAGTGCAGAGAGGAGAGTAGAGGAGGTGACAGGTCAGTACATAATTGTACCTAAATTCCATCTTCATCTTCATATTTCCATGAGCAAGATAAAATAAAGCATGTGAGAAAAAGTGAATCAAACTTGATTTGATTCAAATGAGTGGTTGTTGAGCTGTCTCCCTTTAACTGTTTTTTTCAATCGATTTGGCGCATTTCTCCAAACTAAGGTGCATCTGCCATCTGCCATCTAAACACTTGATAATATAACAAAACTAATTGTACATTTTCATTGTTTTCACACAAATTACAAAACTACAAACACAATTTTGCCAAACATTGCAAACTAAACTTCAAAAAAGTTCAAATTTCATTTCAATTTGCCATGATGTCACAATAACATGACATGTGCTAATTTTCCATCACATTGATGTCAGGTGGGCTAGTAAAGCACACAACACACAGAAAGTGCTAATTGCTAAATTGATCACTCAATAATCAGCACTTCATTATGTATAAAAGGACTCACCTGAAGTAACATTTGTTTGTGAAAGCTATGGAGCAGGATGGTGAGAGAGTTACAAGAAGAAGAAGAAGAAGAGTAAGAATGGGAGGTGGAGGTGGAAGAGGAAGAGGAAGAGGACATGGTGGAGGAAGAGGAGATGGAGAGAAAAAGGTAGAGGGCAAGTGAGAAGGGTCTCAAATTACTTGAGAGCAACTCTAATTGTCTATCCCTGAGAGGCAGAGCTTATGATGTAATGTGTAAATCACCAACACCTCTACCTTCTGAGTGTCAGATATGACATTACCGGAATTGACACACTTTCCACGTGTAAAAATGTGAAATATTACATGCTACAGTATTTCCAAAATTGTGATATACAGAGATGTAAGGAAAACATTTAATCAACAAATTAAGGTTTAAAAAAAAATCTGTTAACAAAAACAGGGATTGCTGAACTTTCTGATAAACACATTTTACCATTAGTACTCCTGTGTGGATATAGCTGAATATATTATCTAATCAATAGATGACACGTG